>BMAT01000906.1:90679-116084 GCA_019649035.1 Elysia marginata | reverse complement strand
TGAGGTCCAAAGACCTGCTCTAGTACTTGGCATTAATATTTTAGTGATGTTTTTCGAACTGTTTTAGTCCTCAATAATATATCTATCTTTCTGTGTGTCTATCTAAAATTCCACGTTATTTGTGTTAGAAAATCGGAGCTTTTGTATACACATGAGCCTAGCCCTACCTTAGTTTCGTCACGACAATGTTTTCCTTGCCGTCTCATGGATCGGCAAGAAACACAGTACCGTGACAAAACAAAGGGTAGGAATAGGCTCTTACGTATAGCTATCTATCCGTGTCTGTATGTTCTATTTTTCTATCTATTTATCTATCTATATGTCGTAATATACTACTACTACTACTACTACTACTACTACTACTACTACTACTTCTACTACTACTACTACTACTACTAATAATAATAATAATAATAATAATAATAATAATAATAATAATAATAATAATAATAATAATAATAATGATAAACTAGTAATATTACTAAATCTATTGGAAAAACATTGCCATACCTTCCGACAAAGATTGTTTTACTTGCATTCTCTGTTCACATAAGATTATCATTGTTAGAGTCTATTTATATGTCATTTTATCTAAATGGCTACCTATACCTCATTCTATTTATTTATGTGTTCATTTATAAACATGTAATTATTTTTCTTATCTAACGAACTCCTTTACAATATATATATTTTTTTAATATGTCAAATTCCATGTAAAGCAAATTTGATTAGCATGAATTTTGCTCACATAGAGCTACGTGTATATCTTACTTCATGATCTGGGGCGTTTAGTTGATAGACACACATTGTTAAACTTATTTAGTTGAAATTTTCTACAGCTATTGTTACCTACGAAGACATATAGGCGAAACTTTAAATTGTTTTTAATCTAATGTTCTGCAACTTCATTGTTTCGATAGGTTTAAGTTTAGTGTATGGCGTCTTCCATCTATTACCTACTCGTAATTTGCCGCGTACAATCAAAGTGCAGTATTTTCCATATTGTTTAGAATGAAGATACTGTTCTTTAATTGACCAGGGTAGTAATTTATATTGAATATTAAAATGTTAAAGTTTATAATTAAAATGTATCTCAATACACCAGTGCTTAAACCAAAGTTCGTTTTTTTCCTTCTTTACTTTCTTTGATCATCCCTGCCCCGCGCAGCGCCCCGGACAGATCTGGTGGTATCACTGCGAGGTCTCTGCGCCTGGTGAAAACCTTTCTCCTGGTGTTTGTGTCTCAACTGATTTGCTGGACCCCGGCCCTGGTTGTCCAAACGGTAGGGGTGAGGCCTGGAGGTCTGACCAACCTAGTCATAATCCTGGCAGAGCTCGGAGCTGCGATCAATGTGATTGTCTACATCTTCAGTAACACTCAGATCCGGAATGCCATTTTCAAGATGATCAGAAACAAACCAGAGTAAGTTTAGAATTCGTGAAGTCCAGGACTTTCAGCTTTGATATTTGGTATTTGATATTATTGCTTGGTAATTGGTGAACTCCAGAGGACTTGTAGAGCTCCCTAGTATTAGGAATTTTGTGATACTGCTAAGTATTTAGCGATGTCCACAGACTTGAAGCTATGGTATTGGGTCTGATGAGGTCCATGGTATCTGCTTTAGAGTTTAGACACTCAGTTTAGCTGGAGCCCTAAATGAAACTTGCGGCATTCAACAAGGCTAGCCACCCATTCCTTGTTAAGACACTCAATTTAGCTGGAGCCCCAAATGAAACTTGCGGCATTCAACAAGGCTAACCACCCATTCCTTGTTAAGACACTCAGTTGAGCTGGAAGCCCCAGTGACACCAAAGAGGTTTGAGAGAAAGAGAGCCAAGGCACGCTGGCTACGCGTACACGCATGGCTGCATAGCTACAGAAATAGAGCCGGTAAATCCAAAAGATAAAAGCGGCAAGTACAAACACACATACTACACAGCCTACACTAAACCACTAGGCCTATGCTTTGTTTACCGACTCTATTCGCATACGCTTTTGTTAGCACTGTTGTCACAGAGAGTTAGGCTCAGTTCTCCCTCTTGCTCACTATTCAATTCTCTTTGGTGACACTGCTCCACGTGATACAAACCATCTACAAGAGCTGCACGCGGTTGTGCCTAAATTTAAAAAAAATGCCGATAGGAGCAAGGAGTGCTGTGGAACCCTGGACATTGCTTGTGGGGTCTTCCAAGCGACAGCTGCTTTCATCACAGGTCTTATGCAGTTCTTCAAGACTCATGAAAACCAAGTCGTGTCACCGGAAGTTGCGTCACAGCCGAACTTGAAATTGAATCTAATCACTGAATATAAATATTGATAAGTGATTGACTCTTTACATGAATTTGTATATGTTTATTTAATTAAGTTATTTTTTTTTTGGTCAAGACAAGACTGTATTAAAGTTTGTTGCATTTTTACTGCACTGCATATTTCCTAAAATTTCTGCCTACTTGATCGCCGTTTTTGTATAATGCGTTTGATATCTAGTACTTTGTATTATATGTAGATATCTGTGTTTTTAAGACGACGGTATATATGAATTTTCCATGATGGGATGACTAAAGCTTTTCTTATTCTTCTGAAACTCATACAGTCAAGCATAGAGCATAAAATGTATCGCAACAACCTCCAAACCAATTAGGTGTCTGAAATTCCATACAAGGTGTTGATTTAATCAACAATGAGTTGTTTTTTTTTGAGCAACCAAAAATTTTAAAAATTACATGAAATTATCAGAATTTTGTGGACAGACATAAGAATATCTTCTGGCTTGAAATACAAAGAAAAAGAAGAGTAAATCTATTTTTAGAGGGTGTTTTCTTAAATTAAAGTTTTTGATATCCTGACTCATTTTGATTAGACGTGAGACATAATAATATATTGAAAAATAAAAACTGTTTTTGCATTTTTCATATTTTTTTTTTATTGCAATATCAATGTTTTTACTGGCAACGTGTAACTATAAGAGAAATAAAAACTTTTCTTTTGTATTTTTCTATATTTTTTAAATTGTTAAATCAATGTAATTTATTGGCAAAATATAATTTGCATACTTAATCTACTATCTGTGTAAACAATATTGCCATTTAAAATTTATGGAAAGTCCATGGCAATCCCAGCTCATAGTCATACTCACGAATGATGATAAAGACATGATAAAAATCCCAAGTTACTCTTAAGCAATAAAGAAACTTGAAACTTGGCTTTTTTTCTTCTTCTTTAAATTAGTACAGTGGAATCCACTTTAAGTCAACACCTTTAAGGGAAACACTTGCTTAAAGTCAACTCTGTTTTGCAGTCTCATTTTGTATTTCTTTACATCTCTCAACTTTGTAACTGTTAAACTAAGTCAACTCTTGCTTAGAGTCAACACATTTTTTCAGTCCCGAGGTGTTGATTTTATCAGGACTCAACTGTAATTAAAAAATGCTGCAGTATCTCTCAAATAAAATGAACCAATAGTAAAGAAAGACCATCACAATCTTAGATCGAGCAATAGTCGAGACAAAAAAAAAACAGAAGGTGACGTGAAATGAGTGAGTATCGAACCTGCACCAACAGCTGACATCCACTCTCTGGCCGTTCTGAATTCTACGTTTCGGTAGCTTTCTTTCTTTTGCTGTATTATAAAATGTAAGAGAAGTTGTTGTTGCATTATCATTTCTCTTTTTTTCTCTTGCATTTCTTTCATAAATGTTGAAAAGTTTAGAAAAATTGGGCTTAATAGTTTCGTAATCAGTGTAACTTTTGTCGGGTGTTGCGATTCAATCATTTTTTGTACATTGAAATTTTACTTTTTAATTTCAGCAGTTCATTTTCATGATTCAAACTGTAAAAAATTCAAAGAAACATATTTTGTTTATGTAAAATAATGAGAACAGAAACTAGAATAGAATTTTAAAGGCGTCACCTAAATCTGGATTTTTCTACATTCGACTTACATGTATTTCCATTTAACGAAACAGACAGAGAGTTTTGTTACCTGTCCCACTTAGCTGAATGAAAGGTTTTAAGATATAAAACCAGCAGTGGAGAGAACTAGGTTTTAAGTGGAAATGTCCAAAATATGCTTGCCTTCAGTATGATTCAAACCTTCACCTTATGGCACCTATCGCCTTCCCACTAAGAGATAACATTGCTTACACCATGTCGCAACCCTACTGCGCTTTTTGAAAGAGACAATGCATGATAAAGATCTTTGCTTAGCCTCTCTAAGCAACTTGCTAGCTTAAACGGAAAGATCCAAATCGCACCAAAACCAACCACTCAATTCGTAAACACACCAACACTTAGCCATGCACAACAAACACAGAATACAAAGGCTAACATTTTAGGTATGCCTCATATATAAGTTAAAGATCTACAAATCTCAATAAACAGTGGTGGCAGCAATCGATGATGATTGAAAAATTTTAAGGTAGGAAATAAGCATTGGATAGATTATCATTTCCACTATAGATTTTTCTAGCTACTGCTAACTTCCTCAGTTAGAATCTTCCAAAATCATTGCTCATTGCGCAGTGGCTGCCTCCACTAATTTGTGTGAGTCAGATAAAGTAAGTTTTAGACTTTAGTTCCATACTATGATGATCTTATTAACTGGCGACATGTATTAGTTCTTTTGTAATTTTATTCGAAATAACAAATCAAAACGGAAGAAAGTAAATTCGTCTTTTTTCTTTTAAGAATATATCCAAGTTCATCACATAAGGCTCAACCATGAACCAATATATCAATGGCAACCTAATCAAAGTCATTGAAAAGCTATACATTTACAGCAAAGATTGGACCACTGTCCTTTGCTGCTTTTACCTAGAACCTGATTTGTATAGACTAAGGCTCTGATTGGCTCTCAGCTGACGTCTAAGTACAGTAAGTGGGCTCACTAAGTCCGTGAAGTAGAGGCGCCAGTAAGTAATATTATAAAACTAATTTGCACAGATTTTTGGGCATAAAAAAATCATATTTTGACTTATAATTATGTCAGTATGAAAAAGTTTCTGTCAACTTTCACTAATCTTTCACATCACATCTATACAACTGTATTAACAACTAAAAATTGCATCGAACACACACACACACAAAACCAACTATTTTTAGAAGTCCTTTTTGAAGAAATAAAATTTTAATGCCCAATGTTTTTACTAGAAACAAAAAATCAAGTCACAGAAAAAAATCTATTTATATGTTATAATCTTTTTTAACAACCAGAGCAATTATTTTTCAATTCAGGTGTCAATATTTTTCCCTTGATAATCGGTGAGATATAACGATCAACTTTCTCGCCCAGATTAAAATGACCAGAGTGGAGCATGATTTTTAAGAACATTGATCCCTCAAAGTCATGAAATTTATTCGGTAAAGCTACAATGCCACAACAACAAACCTTATGTTGGGCTCTAAGTGCTGCCCGCGACAAATAAAAGGCAGTATCTCTCATGTGGTTTACACTGCAGATACTGCATTTCGTTTGTCCCAGGCAAAGTGGGTAACAGATATGGTAACAGAGAAAACAACCTACAGATAAGATTGACATGATTGTCTTTTGCCGCTGGCAGTTGCTAGGACGGCTTGTCTGATATGGATATTTGCGGATACATAGTTCTGTGAAGGTGTCTCAGAGAGTCGAACCGTTGCCTGTTTAGACTAGTCAGGGTGGAGAAGATGTCGTCTCCATGTTTTCCTTCATCCACCGTGGCTTCTCCTTTGCTGAGCTCCATGGGCTCAATCACCACTCGGACAGGCAACCGACTCAGTCTCGGCTCGGGCACAGGCCAGGGAAGGTTCAGGTGATGGCGATGGAGCTGATCAGTCGGCGACAAAAGAAAAAGAGAGAGAAGGAAAAAATATAAAAAGACAGGCAATTTGGCAGGGCCTCTCTTTCATTTGCCTCCACAACAAGAAAAGAGAACGGGCTGTGCCAGCCAAACAAATGTTCTGGGGAGGCTTGTAGCGTTTATGAAAATGTTTCAGGCAGTTTGAAGTGCATACAATTAAAAAAAAAGACTCTAGTTTAGAATGCAAATGAAGCAAAAAGTAACCAAAAGCTCAAAATAATCAGAATGTGCATAGAAAAATCTTTGCTCCGCTGCCTCTGTATCTTTTATTTAAGTTGAATAACAAAATTTATTTTCCAGTCATCATTAGATTTTGGATATTCTGGCAAGTCAGGATGATCAATCGCTAAAAAGATAGGGCACACAAACACTACTCTTGGGGTCCTAAGTTAGATCCAAAGTCTAGGCAAATTTCTACCAACTTCCCCATACAAATTCTATAGCTAGGTCTCTGAAGACCCTGCAGAAGCAATTGTGGCAAGGAAAGCAACGACAAACTACATAACTATACCTTGTGACAAAAGTAATGAAAAACGAGCTTCTTGTTCACCGACACTCATATATAGTATAAAACTAACTTTCACTTTTAGAACTTAGTAACTACAGAATCCCATAAAAGTAAACAAAGAAAGAAATAATTAATTAATTTAGCCTTTCCTTTATTAACTATTCCCCAACATACATAGTACCGGTGTACATTCAGGTGAGTTTCCTGACCTTGTAAAGTACCCCATTGTCGCAATGCCAGACGACTCCTTCCACTGCTGCTACTGATGTTTCACCACCCAACCAAGAGAACATCTTATCCTGGTCAACAGGGGAAGGACACGTCACACCCAAACTGCCATGAGGTACTAGGAAATGCAAGGGATTCTTTTTGGTTCCGATGCCTGCGTGAAATACAAAAAAAAAAAAAAACATTGGAAATAACAGCATATAGTTAAGCACCTCTTACTCCTCGTAACTCTATGTATAAGCTGATTTTTTTATCCTACAAATATAGTTCAAACAACAGTAATTGACTGGCTGTCAATGGTGTTGAAAAGATTAATGATACAAAAAAAAGAAAAAAAAAATCAACAAAAAGCAGTGAGGTTTAAGACACAAGCTGAAAAGTTTTATTTTTACACAATTTATTAAAACATCCAGATTGTTTCAGTAGATGAAAGAACGCCTACCATACGGATTGCCATTGATATTTGAGCCGACCAGTTCACAAGTCTGTCCAACTAAATTTGATAGTGGCTCTGCTTCCAGTACAAGTTCACCAATGTAGTCTGGTGATTCTCTGAATTAAAGAACAAGAAAAAAAAACGTTTTAAGATATTCATACAACACAAATCAAACATAAATACTTTATGGGCTTTTTTATCTTTGTAGTTGTTCTAGTTCAAGACCTAGTATAAACTCTTTTGTTACAGCTACTTTCATATCTATTGCCTTCAACATTCAAGTACTTTGCATGATCTAAAAATTAAAAAACTATGGAAATTTTTTTTCTGATGTGAATGGTTAAATTGGGGTGAGAAAATCAAAATAGTTTTAATACTTATAGTTGCTTATTAGTTAATTTTTTTCCTAAAGGGTTAAAATATTCGAACTAGACCGCATTATTAAAGGTGCTTTCGAAAATTGTAAATAATGCTGTGATCTAACCTGTCTGTTGGATGGTGGACAAAGTGTTTGAAGGCATGGCAAAGAAAATAAGCCTGTCATAATAAAGAAGCTTTTACCTTGTATCCCTCTCAAACTACATTAACTAGAACTGTTGAAAATTGAAAATACAAGGACAAAAATTTCGTCCTGAATCACAGTGGACAGATTTTGAGTGTGACCATTTCTATACTTTTCCGACAATTCATTTAGAATGTATGACAAATCATAAAATGATGCAATTAAAGAAAGCCATAACATCACATCATTATGACACATTAGAGTTATTTTCTATGTTATTTCTTAAAATACTTTGTCTTCCATCACAAACGACAGATTCATGGCATTGACTTATTGAGTCACAAACTCAAATAATCCAATTATCATGTCAAAAGCCTGATTGACCTTGTTTGCCCCACATCAAGTAATGTTGAATTCAATTCTTCTCTTGTGATCGTAGAAGATTGCAAAATTTAAATCTACTACGATATTGAAGCGCAATACCTTCCGATCAAACAGAGACACAAAATCATGAAAAATTCGAGCTTACCTCAGAACCAGAGCAAGACCATTTTCTAGCGAGACAGCGGAGAGATGCCAGCAATGCTGCCGTGATTTTGCCTCTACAGGGACCCAACCTGACCAAAAAAAAAATGTCAAAGTTTTTATCAAGTGATCAATGAGTGAAAAAAAAGACTGTAGCACAATAAAACAATATTGATGGTTTCTAAATTTCCTTTTCAAAAGATCATGACGAGGTACTGAAAAAAATGTATAAATTTTACATCATTAAAACTGATTACTCTGAGTCTTTCTTGCCTGTCAGTTTGAAATTCTACTTCAATAAAAAATTTGTTTCCTAGACTACATATATATTCTAAAGTTGTTTTTAAAAAGGTATGACTAATCCTCGACTAAGCGGATGCACTACTACCTGGAGTGTGGCCGAGCTTGTCTGGCATTGTGACACCGTCAACCACTTCAAGACAGGTCGCGGGAATCCAGTTCGGTGGAACTTCCTATTAATTGAACGTGAGGGGGAAAGAAATAGATGAAATTTTTTTCAGTCAGATTTTTCCTGCACAGGTATAATATAGGCAATTAAAAAAAATGTCTATACTGTATAAAAGTAAAAAAAAACCATTCCTGACTTTTGAAACCTAAACTTCAACTCGAAGACTTAATTGAAAGAGCACCACCGACGTTATTTTTATAAATAAATTCTTACATCCGACTGTTTCATGTGTTGAAAGTTGGCATCAGTAACGATCTCAGTTTTGACTTATAGAACTTAATTAATTTATAGGATGATATTGCTGTGCAACACTAAATGATGCATTTTCATAATGACTTAAATTTTAGTCTTGAAAATCTTTGTCCTATCCTTCTGTTGTAAAATTTGCAAGAATGAAAATCAAGAGAAAATTAAGCCAAAAAGTAATAATATTGCGACCACATTGCTTGACCTCTCCTTTTTCCCTATAGTATTCTGCATTAAAAAAGCATGATTACAGCAAATTCTCTCACTGTTACAGCACATTTTCTTCTTTGGGTTTGAAGTTTAAAATCATTTTTTTTTAAATATTTTATTTTATTATAATGTGAGACAGGTCCTACCCTACAATTTCATCTTTTCACATCAAATACAACTTCTGAATTCAATTGGCTCAGATAAATATCAAGTGAAAAATGAGAAATGCTGTAGAGAGTTCAAACTTTGACTGCAACAATCAAAATATTTGATACATGTGTGTTTGTATTTTTTTTTAAATAAAATTCAATAATATGTTTAAAGAATCAGACTTCATTACCTTAAAATCTTTCTCAGGATTCCAGGAAAAATTTGAGAGCTCATTTTCTTTCTGATTTTTCTTATACTGGGCAAACCTTCTTTCCCCTATTTTACTTGGTTTGCGGTCATGGCGAGCCCATAACCAAGGCTCTCCTTTCAAAAAGAACAAACAAAAAATAACCAAATATATTTGAATTGAGCAATAGAATCAGAAATAAGCACATACAATCTACACAATATTGAATTTGTAATTATATCGACATCAATTTTGACATTTGCCTATAATCAATTACTAAAATAATTTTCTTTATATCAACATGCTGATGTCCTAAGTTTACGGTCATAAAACAAAAAAAATTTTTACCCCCCCCCCTCCCCCAACAATAGACCGTCGACAATCTACCCCTTTGTATCAGATTAGTCAGAAGGGTTTCTATTTAAACTACATAAGCCTGGCATATTGCAGCATTTTTTTACACACTGTTGCTATCATTTTGATCTAAATTTTCAAGACAATTTAATATCACCAAACAACACAGGCAGGTGAGGTCTATTGCAAATTTTTAAATGAAAAAGTAAGCATTCAATACTCATGCCACAACAGACTGATTTTAGCCTCTCTCATCTGTGCAGAAAATAACATTTTTCGGAAGAAAATATGTTAAAATGTTAAATCTACCTTCAAATAGTTCTACCAAACAACATGTTCCATCCAGTTTTTCGGTGGACTTAGCTGAAGATATTTTATCATCCTGCGCATTAGCATTTAAGCTCTGCATAGCAGTAACTTTGTAAGACTGCTGTTTCCTTTTGTCAGACACCTCATCTGAAACGCCGATTTTGTACACACATGGTATTTTCTGTTGCACAGGGTTCATTATTACTTTTTACAAGACTAGAAACAGCCTAATGAGTAATGTAGCTGGTGCATACACTGATTCCTGGTACGGTACAGTGTTTTACAGTAAGTTCTACATCAAAGTAGATCTAGTTTATATAAAAAAAAATTAAATAGTAGCGCAGAAAGGACGTTGATGGATTTAAAAAAATTAATTAATCTACAATCTATCTATATCTAGATCTAGATAATCAAGATCCACTATCTGGTCTAAATGTTTACTGTTTAGGAAAGCTAAATAGTAAGTAGGCTTTTGTTTACGTCCACATAAAAAATTTCCCCCACAGTGTATGTCAAAGAGGATTTCTTTGATTTTATTTCATATTATTTAACAAATTTTCAAACTTGAAGTTATAAAAAGGAAAAAGAATTCTTAACAAATAAAAAAACAAAACCAGATCTATAAAACTGAGCTTTTAAAATAGGAAACAAAGGCAAAATCCTTATTTATTTATTTTCTAATAATCAAAAGGAATTTTTTTAGAAGAAGTCATGCTGGTAAAAAAAAGTAAAGCATATTAAATAATTTAAAGTGACTTCCCTTGAAAAATTTCTCAGAACGAAGTTGACCTACATAACTAAGATTAGAAAGCTAGATTTTTAGATACATTTTCTAGATTTACTCTCGATGTTCGGGTAAAAGGCATGCAGAATAGGACGGGATCTATCTTTTTTCACAGTTTTCATTTTATGTTTATGTAGAAAAATTAAAGAACATTCTTTGTTGACCAAGATTGCATAAATGTCATAACTAAAGTAGTTATATGACCTATTCGTTCTAGTCTAATCTAGCTAGTTTAAATAGGTTACGTCTGGGCAAGTAACTCCTTTCTCTAAACAGTGAGTAACTCAGTTTACACAAACAAAAGAAGTCTATTTTGGCTCACAACTCAATGCACTAAGCTAGATCTAGATGCCTGAACAGTGAAGACTAAAAACAGGTATACTAATCTTTAAAAAAAACCATCATTAACATCACTAATCCAAGTCTAGAGCTCAAGTTGAGGTAGAATATTATCTGAACATCAGACTCACTAAAGTAAATCTAAATCTAGATTCTAGATCTAGTCTCTAGACAATAATCTTGATCTAGATCTAGTCTCTAGACAATAATCTTGATCTAGATCTTGATGCTATGCCTTATAGTTTTTTTTGAATCGATTCATGAAAGATTTATTAGGCTATTTTATTTAGACCAGACTGTATCGGCTTTATCCTGCAATTTGCCCGCTAGATCTAGTATCAAAGGTGGGTCCCATTTTAGCAATCCGTTAGTAATAATTCAAGATCATCAAGTGGATAAAATCATGAGAAAAATTTGTTGTTGTAAAACTAAAAGACTAGATCTAGATAATCTCGTCTAGGTCTAAAAACCTAGATTCTTGCATATTTGCAATTAAATTAATGGTTTTCATTATTTCAACAATTTCCTATCTAAATTCTAATATAGATTCTATATTTGGCTTGGCCTAAAGTCAGCTTCATGGGGAAATAACCTGCATTTAATTTATTAAAGGGTTGCAAAAGACTTGCAGTAACTATTCAAGGTGCTTTTTTGGAAACTTTTTAATTAATTCCATTAATCATGTATGCAAAATGTCTGTAATTTTCTGACATATAATGTCAATAGACAAAGGTCAGAGTTTTTAATTGATAAAAAAAAAATATATGTATGATTAATCGATCTGCATCTTTGATTCCCTCAATTTGACACATGTGGTCATAAATATAACTTCATTTTGTGTCATTTATGTCCAATAGAATGCAAAAGTATGAATAATTGAGTTTTTACCATGAACATTTGTAACAACTTATAAAGGTTTAGGTCCATTTTCAGAGAGCCAAGATGAGCATGACGACTGGTTCAGATCGTGGAGAGAATGATGTCGTGAAGGATGCCTGGATGCTGCAACTTATGACTCACCATGTCGGCCGCACAGACATGAACAAACTCATCATGAACTATTTAGTTACTGGTTAGTACTACTAGTAGTGTTCAATGTAACCTCAGAAAACTGTTCAATAGCAGAACTTTGTTTTGCAGCCACGCCGAATAAATTGAATCTTGCACATTCAGTGATTCACTTGACTCAAAATAAAAAATGATGAAAACTTTTTTGAAAAATCAAATGACAAATTACTATGACTAAAAAATAGTATAAATTACTCTGGCTTTGATTTGGACATACCATGTATTGCAATTTGGATTTTAGATTGACAGAGTATTACATGTAATTTGACTTAATTGTAAATTAGGTACCTCATGACTTAGTTTTTAAAAACCAAAGGTTTAGGGGAGTTCTTGGTTTAACCAGAGATTAAGACACAAAATAAACTATTCTACTAATTATTGTACAAGATACTATTCATCGATATCTTCTCGAAATAAAACCGAAAAGCACAAGTTTTTTCTATTTTTTAGTAAAATTCGTAAAATAAAGATGAGGAATAGAAATCATTAATTGGGATCTATAAATGATTAAATTCAATAAGTTCTATTGCTTTAAAAATGTTTGTTTTCTTCAGCTAAAAGCAGAGATATCTTTGGTCTCAGAGATGAAGTTAATTCTTTTCTCTTAGTAAAGGTTAAGGTTAAAACTGAAGTTCTAATCGTTGTACATTACGGTTGGGTTTGAAAGCAAAAATATCTTAGAAGCTTTTTGTTTTATTACGCAGAGGGTTTTAAAGAAGCGGCTGAAAAGTTCGGCTCAGAGTCAGGTGTTGAACCTTCAGTCAACTTGGACTGTCTTGATGACAGAATCCGCATCCGTCAGGCAGTACTGGATGGACGGATCATGGAAGCCGTAGCTATCATCAATTCCCTTTACCCAGAGCTTCTAGACAATGACAGATATTTGTTTTTTAGATTGCAGGTGAGTTTTTAATTAACATAACTATCTTCTCCTCTATAAATTCAGAATGTCAGATCCAAGAAAAAGGGGCGTTTTTAATAATTTCTTTTTCTTTGTTACATTAAAAGATATTCTGCTCATTGTACTTCTCAACAAATGTTTAAAAATTTCATATCTTTTTCTAGATTGGAGGGATATCTACATTAAAAGTCACTCTTTCCTAATCTGTTGGTTGAAATATTGTGTACTTCACTTTTGACATTAGAAAAATAAGTCTTAAAAAATACACATTTTCAAAGCCAGGAAAGCCATATAAGTTTAGAAAAAACAGTGACTAAAACCTACCTATGGTTTATATCACCATTTTATAGCCCCAATTAATCTTTTAGCATTAGCACTAGTCAAATATATTGCTTCCAGGGTGAATTAGTCGCAAGTTGGACATTCCATTTAAAGATCTATTTAGTCTTCTCTTTCTCTAAAGTCAGAAAATCAACTGCAGCCACAATGCCTCACCAGGCATTATTTGATATATCATAGTTGTAGCTAGATCACTTCCGATTGGTCGGCTCATGGCCTCGCGTGGCCACAGTCAGGCTGCTGCAGTTTCTGCAGTGCTCCTCGATTCAAGATACAATGACATGCTATTTAATACTGAACACAAGATTATTCTAATGAGGCCCACTTGCCCTGACCGGGGTCGCTTTTATGACATGAGCGCTGCCATGTGACCTTGTCATGGTCAGACTATGCCCCTAGTATAGCCAAGTGTGTAGGCAAAGGTTATGATTTCTTTAGATCACAGTTCAAGTTGTAAAGTTCAATTATCTAGGTTTAGATGTGACACACACACTAAAGAAGAGAAGCTACTCAGATGCGCTGTGGGCTTCAAAATCAGAGTTTTGCAAAACTGGCTATGGCTTGGTCACTCTACTCTATATTTTAAATCAACAATTAAGTTGTAATATAAATGTGTCTCACAAAATTTGGGTAGTTTTATGAAACTTTTGACATATGCAAGCCTACAAAAATGTCTTGTTCAAAACAGCAATGCTTTTTAAAGGGAAAAATTGCAACATCTGACTCATTCACCCTGAATGCGAGACATATGTCTCAATTATTCAATAGTGACATTTTAAACTAAACAAACCTCCTTTTGGGTGAATTTAATGCAAATAAATGTCATACTAATAGACCACCATAGCAAAAGTCAAACTTGTAAAATGGATGACACTGACAGCCAGGTACTCTCCAAAAGGACCCAAGCCTCAGATCTTTTTGTTATCAAGTTGTTTTTTTTTGTTTTGTTGGTTTTTTTTTAAATCAATAATGTGGCTAAAATAGATATAATGTGATAATAGTCTAATTCAAAATAGAACTGTTATTTGATGAATGGATATTCCGTTTAAGGATTGATGTACAGTGAAATCGCTTCTGTCAAAGTGCGTCGTTAGAGCCAATTGAGTTTGAACTATCAGAATTTTGAGTTTAGGAAAGTTGACGAAGAAAAATACTAGTCAGGACCCTAAAACAGATTTGAATAATTAGATTTTTTAAAAGGTAAATGGACTCCAATGTAACTTTTTCTCAAGTTTATTTTATAAGTTGATTTAATTTAGTCTCTTGCCAACAAACTGGTAACATTCATTAACATAAAGTGTTTCTTTGCTTTCTTTCAGTTTTGATGAATTTTTTGTTCAGTTCCTGTTGGTTTTTTCTTTTTTTGTTTTCCAAGTTATGTACACCTTAAAAAAAACTAAAAAAAAACCAGAAACTTCACAATTGCAATCCACAAATATTTTCCTATATCATTTCTAGCAACAACATTTGATTGAGCTTATCAAGAGGAAGGAGCTGGAGCCCGCGCTGGAGTTTGCCCAGAATAAACTGGCCGAGAGAGTGGAGGAGAACCCGAATGTCTTACCTGAGCTGGAGAAAACGCTAGCTCTGCTCGCCTTTGAGAAGCCAGAAATGTCTCCCTTTGGGGATCTTTTACATCCCTCACAAAGACAAAAGGTAGAGTAATTGTAGTTTTATATTATAACATGTTGAGATCAATGGTTTGATTATTTCTTCAGATCAGTCAATATTGGTTGGAGTTCGATGATAGTTGCCAAAAGAAGAACATTTTTTTTTTTTGTGGAACTTCCTGTTGTGTAAACTATAACATTTAAGGAAATCCAAATTTATATATACAAGGTGCAGACTGATCAATCCAAGTTGAATCCTTTTCCCTTATTATTAACATCTTAATGAACTGTATTGTGTTTGGTATTGTTCTGACACAGGAATTAGGCTGATGTGCTTGTCATGTTTTGATGTATGTGACCCGATATGGTGAAATCAGGCTTAAATGTCAAAACTTAGACATTTGGATGTATTAGTATCATGAGAAAGCTTCATATATATACTTAAATTAGAAAAAAATAATAATTCTACCTTTACTAGAACCTGAGATTTGATTTTTAAGCCAGCGAGGTAGACTTATCTAATAATAATTTATTATATTTAGCAGCCATTTCCGGGGGGTTGACCCAGTTTGACATAAGCCTGATTTCACCATGTCGCGTCACATATTGATTGAATGTTTTACAGGTGGCAAGTGAAGTGAACTGTGCCATTCTTGAGACAGACTCGACCCCTCGCCTCGCCAACCTGCTCAAACTGTTGTTGTGGGCTCAAGAGGAGCTCGACAAAAGAAAGGTGAGAAGCACAGGTTTTGACATTATTCGGTTTCTTTTTCTGTGTTTTTTTTTTTAATCCAAAAATAGAGATTTGGCAATATGAGGTAAACTTGATGTATTGATTGCTTTTGTTGAAATTTTTATTTCTACATTGCGAGTCATATAAGTGAAGATGGATCTACTTAAAGAAATTTTTGCAAAATTCTTTTGAACAGTTAGAGACTTAATCATAAACTTTTAAGATTGATTAAAAAAAAAAAAATTAAGAACACTTTTTATTTATACTCTTCCAAATATAATACAGATTTCTAATGCCTTAAGCATTCCTTATGGAGTATGAAGCACAAGCACTTCAGAAGAAGTTGTTTTTAAGTCTACATGAGGTCAAGTTTATTAATAGGGAAAGCGTAGAAATGAGCCTTTAAAAATCACTGCTTTATGTTGAAGACTAAAGTGGCAGAAAAGTTACAGATGTAACTGTTGTTTTAGTTTCCTTAGGGACTGTTTTAAATCCATCTTTCTTGTCCAGGTCAAAGAGATTTTTTTTTTGCTTGCAGTAATAGTAATTTTTTTTTTCAATTTTCAATCTTCTACGTTGTCCATGTTTTTGTAAGCTTGTATGAAAGAAATAGTGCAGTTTTTATTTTGTGAAGCGCTTTGGGACTCTATTTTATCATAAAAAGCACTATATAAATTTAGATATTATTGTAAATTATTATTATCATTATTATTATTATTATTATAGTAATGAGAAATATGCAGGTTCTTTTGTCTTTATACAGTTATACCATGGAAATTCCAGTTTGCTGTTGAAGTCAGACAATATATCTTTCCACAAAGTACTGATAATTTCTTGAAAAAAATTTAGGTATAATAGCAATGTTGTAGAAATGAACTCTGCAACGATTGACTCATTTGCACTGTTGCTGGTGCCATGACTTTGGGGGGGTACGACTTCTGTCGGGAGAATATGTGCAGAAAACAAAATTGTTTTGAATTTTAGGAGGTGCAGTGATGTCATTGTTTTAACGTTTTTTCGTTCGTTTTTGGTCCTGATCGATTTCGAGAATTTTGTCATTTTATGATCTATATTAATGTGACTGTATTGTTTCTTGGTATGCACAGTCTATGTTTTGGTGTGTAAATCTTGGCTTTTGGTTGTTAAAAAAAATTAAGTGGGTCTCTAGTAGCTGGTTGTGTGAAAAATTGTATGAAACGTAATTTGTGGTTTTAACGACGGGCCATCTGGTACAAAAGCTAGTGTTTGCGTAGTATTACAAATGCGTTCACAAGATTGATTGGAATAAACCCTTCTCATATGTAAGGGATTATTGTTTGAAAACATATATCCATTGTCATTTTATCATATTTTACTGTTCCTTTTTACAGATTCCCTTCCCACATCTGACAAACATGGCTGAAGGATCCATAGGAGAATTGTAGTCTCGTCTTTCTGGATTGTAAACATTTGATGTACATGTATATAAGTTTTTGAATGTCATTTTCATTTTATTCAATCCCGTAATTTTGTTTTCCTGTAATGCAGAAAATTATGTATATTTATATGAGCTGTGAGAGTTACTGAGAAATGTTTTTGTAAGGTAAAATATTGAAACTGCAGATACAAATTTGAATGAAAGGATGTCTGATTATTGCCTTTAGTGCGTTGTACAGTATTATCACTTTGGTTTTGTCTTGCACTTTGTAACAATATCCAGCAATGTTTTAAAATAATGCCCTGCATTGACTAGGCCTGCAATAATTAAAATACAGGAATGCCATTTCCAAAAGCAGCAACTTTGTCCTGATGATGCAAGTCATGAAACTTGAGAGTTATTGATACTTTGATTTGAAAATTAATGAATCCATTGCTTTCTGCTTGCTTTATGAGAAAGAAATGGAATATTTCAACTTGTTAACTGTTGAGACTGAGAGAGTAAAAAATTTCTGAACCCAAAAAATTATCTCATAGTGGAACTCAAAAAACGACCAATTTTCACTGCCTCAAATACAAAATGTCATGGGCGGTGAGCTTGAACTTTTTGTAAAATTTTGAGTTGATGTTCAACATTTTAATTCTTTTTGTAACGTGGTAATTTGCAAAGAAACTTTTCAGGTTGTCAGTTGATGTTTTGTCATTTGTACACACATTTATGTAGTTGCTTACCTTGCCCAACTTGAAAAATCACATACATAATTATAGCAGCTCTGTTAACAAAGATTAATCTTGTTTTCCTCCTCAACGAATCAACCTAGTACACTGCAGTCCGTTGAAGTAGAAGTGTTTGGGAAACAGCTGATTTAGCTTAAAATCTCAGAACTTAGAGTTAATTTAAAGGATACACTGGAATCCACTTAAAGTCAATACCTTTAATGGAAACTCTTGCTTCAAGTCAACTCTGTTTTGAAGTCCCATTTTTTATGTCTTTATATTTTTTTAATGATTAAAGTCAACTCTTGCTTAAAGTCAACACATTTTTTGGTCCTGAGGTGTTGACTTTATCAGGATTCGTGTGTAGTTGACAAAGAAAAAAATTACCTGTTGGGATCCTAAACAGATTTGAGTGAAGTGGGTTTCACTTTGTTTGTACTGAGGTATCACTTAGGGTAAAGTGATCTCGTTTTGTAAGTGAGCAACCTTTCTGATGTTTTCTTTCAGGCAGCTTTTTCTAAATTAAAAAAATGTGAGCTTTTTGTATTCTGCTAATTTGTTTGTTGTTTTGTTGTCTTTTTTTTCTTTTCAAATATTGGACTTTTTCAAATGCAGTTTAAATTGATTCAGTTTTGGAAGTAAAAAGTGTATTTTGTATTAAAATTGTAAATACCAACAAGATTATTTCTTCTTGTTTTGTTGGGTTTTTTTTTTTTCAAAGAACTTTTAGCTAACTTGCAAAAACATAATAAAGCAATCGAAATGTACATGTATTGCAACCAGTCCGAACGAGTTGGATTTAGGAGGCAAATTTTAATTTTGAAAAGCGCCTTTCAAAAGTAGTTCATGTACCGGTACTCCTCCTTTTCTCTACCTTGTAAATCACAAGAAGTTTACCTTTCTTTCTTGAAAGTTTTGATAAATTTTTGCAGTTTTTATTGTTTTGGAGCTCTGTTCAAAATAATAAGTGTTTTAAATTTGAAAATTGCAGCACCCTACTCATCCCAGCTGTTTACAAGACATATAAAGTGTTATGTAATAAATAAAGAGCATTTTTATATAGCGCTTATCCACTAATGTGCTCTTCGCGCTTTACATACATGGGTTCCCTGACAGGCCATTTCCAACCAAAGTACCTTCTGAACCCACAGAGGAGCAGCAAGTTAAGCGCATCACTCTAGCATTCTGACAAGATCTTTCACTGCCTATAGTTGGGTACTCGTTTAACGTATGAGTGAGGCGAAGAAAACTGGGTTAATAGCCTTTCTCAAGGATTAAACGTCGACCTGCCGAAAGCAGGACTCGAACCCCGGACCTCTCGATCTGAAAGCCGAGCGTCTACCACTACACCACGACGCCACACATGTATCCTATTTAGAAACCTGTAAGAATAAAACAACCACATGTTAAAGCTCAACTTTCTGTTTTTTTTAATCCAGTCTCAAAAGCTCAAACTTTTTTTTTCTTGTATAAAATTTAAGAATTTAAAAAATTTACAGTGCTTTGACCTAGAATGGGACAACTGTGACAAATTTTTAATGAGTGGAAGATATTTCTTTAAAATCCCATGTATACATCTTGCGTTCAGGGTGAATGAGTCAGATGATGCAAGTTTCACCTTCAAAGGCATTTCTGTTTTGAGCCCGACATTTTTCTGAGCTTGTAAATGTTACAAGTTTCAACAAATTACCAGAAATTTTTGGAAAGATATTAAAACTTTTTCTGGCTAAGAATAGAGAGAAAAAGAAGGAAAAACTAGACCTTTCAATGAGGTTTTCTTTAAAAAGATGCTTCCGACTTCCCACACATTCTCCTAGAATGCGAGACATATCTTTTTATTATACCATAAATTATATTACCTAATTGGTAGGATTATTTTCATTTTATGCGTGGAACAAAATAAGAAAGTTAGACTTGGATTCACCAAGGATCAACACGAGGCACTCTGAATCAAAACGTCATTGTGTAAAAAGTTTTTCTGTAAAATAGAAATGCATCAGGTTTTATCCCGCCATGTCAAAATGACTGTGATGTTGCAATTGTCAGATTAGAAGGCTTTGATACTTTAAACTGTCCTTCTTTTTTTAGTGTCTAAACTTAAAAACTTTCTAAAACTACCAAAGTTTTGTGGAGAGAGATTAGATCTCTTCTTTCTTTACCACATAGAGATCAAGTCAAAAAAGGAAATAAATAGTACTGTAATTAGTATATGTCTCACATTCTGTCCAAATGAGTCGCAAGTCGAATGGCTTAGTTTTGAAATATAGGCTTTTAAAGCTTGACTGTTGTTCTGAACTCAATTTTTTTTTTAGGTATTGCTGCTAAAACTGTTTCTGAACAATTTTCACACCTGATCGGTGGTGAAATTTCATGTTTTTATGTGTTTAATTTTACAATATAATTAGTATTGTTCCTGAAGGCTTTACTCGTCTATAGCTGTTCAAACCTTAAACGCAATTTTCTCCCCTTTCTGAAATTTTACAAGTCTTAACCCAGCCTACGTCAAACAGCTATAACTTCATACAGAAGCTTGATAGAGCTTTTCTGATAACTGCATTTGAAAGCAGAGGAAAATAAACTTCTGTGCGCTACCAATATCTGACTACCCTCCAATTTCGACTTCAGACTCATTTGGACTGGTTGCAAGACACATGAATTTTGAAAATTTTTTTTTTCAAAATTTCTGATATCACATCATTGGGAGTGTGCACAATACAAATACATGTAATAATAATATGTGAATCCTTTCACTCTGCAAACTTTTTTTTAACAATTAATAAAGATTCACATTTTATATAATGTGTTTATGGTTGTGTTGGTTTTCTTACATGTCAGTCTAAAGTGTAGTTTAAAAACTTGAATTTTTTTTATGTCACGGTTAAGAGGAGTAAAGCTGTTTAGTTTCATAAATATGAATTAGGGGAATAGTTGAATTTTTTTTATTTGAATTGAAAGATAGGCAGTTGGTTACTTTGTAAATATGTCTGTTGTATATCAAACTCTGACACAAAAAGCACTTGTACATTAAAGAGAGTTGGACATAGCTTAGGATTTATTTACTACCGGTACCTTTCTTTTAAAGATTTATTTTGCCTGCTTTCAACCTGTAGCGCACTTTTGTAAATTAAATTGCAAAATCTTAATATCTCTCTCTCTCTCTCTCTCTCTCTCTCTCTCTCTGTGTGTCTCTCTCTCCTCTCTCTCTGTCTCTCTTTCTCTCTCTCTCTCCGTTTGTCGGTCTCTGTCTGTCTGTCTGTCCATCTCTCTCTCTTTGTGTCTCTGTCACTATTTCTCTCTCCGTTTGTCTGCCTCTCTGTCTGTCTGTCCATCTCCCCCCCCCTCTCTCTCTCTCGATCTTTCTCTCTCTTCTTTCAGTCTCTCTCTCCTCGATGCGAACTTTAGGTCGTTGTGAAAAGTAAAGTCTCTGTGTCCACTAATTACTAAGACTTAGCAGTGAGTGAGGGTTCAGAATACAAGCAGGAAAATCTTGTGACTATGTGAGTGATAGAACAAGGCTAGAACGACGAGGGTCTGTGTTTTTTTCACATGATCATTATGTATTATATGATTAACAAGAAAAATCATTAAACGACTCCTATACCTACGATACCTTAGTTGGTCCATAGAAACGCAAGGGAAGGCAGGATTTATAACAACAGCATCATGTTAAGAATAAACGCCTCTGGTCCCGACTTAAAAGTTTTTTGTTTTTTTTTATAAATCCAAAGTCTATACATGTATTAGGTAAGCAGTAACGTAATGCAGAAAGAATAAGAAGAGGGAGAAAAAAAATCCTCTCTTTATATTAACCCAAAGTTAATCTTAAGCAGGATTTATGTAAGCCGACTCAACTGTATTGGTAATTTGTGTAATGTCGAAAAGGCACATTTAAGGTCAGAAAGTTTGAAAAAAAATAGTGGGTCTATTTCAAGCGGAGAATTATCTACATTATATATATACTGATAAAATGCCGCTCTATTTTAACCTTGGTTTAGAGTTTTCTGCACTTGGCAAAAAGGCAGCTGTCGTATTAAAAGTGACGTAATTCTTTCTCTCAGTCTCTCCACCTTAGCTCTCTTTGGTTATGTCTATTTATTGTCTTGCTCACTACTTCTCTCTCTTTCTCTCTCTCCCTCGCTCTCTCTCTCCCTCTCTAACTTTGAATAAAAAACTTTGGTGAAATGTTTAAAGGCTCGTAAACTTTGCAAGACCAGTTCTATAACAAAGATACAAAAGGAAATTTATCTTAAGTTTATAGTGCCAAAAAGACAACATAAATGAAGTTGACAGGACTCTGTCTAACTGCATAAAATTGTCGACATTTCCTCGAGACTGTATAGAAGCGGCACTTCTAATCATACTTCAAGAAAATTCCTATCGCATCGGCTCGAGCCACGTTCGATCCAGTCCAGTCAGCAAAGGTCTTTCCTGTCGCGTAATGAAACATGGGCATGGCTATGGTGTTCTCGGCAGCGCAGCCGTTTTCCACCGAATCTTTGACGGAGAACCAGCCCTCAAACTGATCGCATCCTCGAACGTAGGATCGGTTAATGTGAAATCTTCGCGTGTGAGCTGGATCGGTACTTTCATATCCTTTAACGCTGAAGTAATTATGTGTTTCGGATGTGAGATCTGCCCAGCTGGATTGTATGACTCTCCCGGCAGTAAACCAGTTTATGTACGTAGATCCTTTGCCGTTAAAGACAACATTCTGTACCATTTGGTCGTCTTTGTAGATAGCGAACAGAACTTCGTCGATACCGACCCAGTTGTCAAAGGCCTGCCTGTTCCTGTAGTGGTTTACACAAGGCAGAGAGCGGTTGAACTGCTTACAGCCTTCTTCTACCTCAAGGGGAATTCCCGTGCCGTGCATGTATGCCGGGTAGAGCTGGACATTGTTGTAGGCTGTTCCTCTGAATACAAGTTTCCATTCCCGCTTGCCGATTTGGAACGCGTCGGAGAACTCTTCGACCGGTACCAGAGCGCCGCCTGCATAGGAGTTGCTGAAGGTGTTGAATCTTGAGACCAGGTTGTGTGTGAGGCCAGAAAGGGTAGAAACACCAGAGCTCAGAGCGGACACTTTATTATCTGTTTCTGCTACTGCAAGGGCCAGACGGTCTGAAGCTTTCTCAAGCCTGTTAACGTTTTCATGGTTCAACGAGAAGTTCGACTCCAACGATTTCACAGAGTCTTCGATAGAAGTGAGTTGAGCAGAAATATTTTCTCTTTCGCCAAACGAATGCCTCATTACTTTATTCACACATGTGCCTATCTCATCCTCTATCTTGTTCTCCAGTTCATTTAACTTGGAGGATAGTTGGTTACAAACGTTGCAATCACCAGGAGATGGTGAAGAATTGGAATTCCCGCCGAAAACTTCAGCGATACGGATGGTCAGGTTGACCAGTTTGTCTTCCATTCTATTTTCGAGGTAGTTTATCCTGTTATCCAACGCTACCTGCATGGCACCGACCTTGTCTTCCATTCTATTTTCGAGGTAGTTTATCTTGTTATCCAACGCTACCTGCATGGCACCGACCTTGTCTTCCATTCTATTCTCTAAATGTTTCAGAGAGCCATCCAATCGCGTCATAGCCGCGTCGAACATGGTCCTAAACGAGTCCAAAATATGAGCCAAACCTACCACCGAGTCGGCCTGTTTGTGGGAGCGGTGGCCGCCCATCAGCGTCCAACTTTTCGGTGTGCTCAACTTCGGGCTGGGATCTTCTTGCCGAGAATCGACGCCTTTACCCACGATCGACTTCGTCACAGACGTCCAACCTCGGCCATCGACGTACACAGCTACGCAGGAAAACCGACCCTCCTGGCAATCGTGAGTCTTGAAGAGATCCAGCGACATCTCTGCCCTCTGGTCGGACAGTTTACCGCTTGCACGTATCCCATCGGACACTCTTGTGAAGGTCGGTTGTTGCAGTGTGACTTCCGCCAGCTTCTGCCAGCTTCCCTGGTAGCCCGCCCCTGCCCTCGGGCGGTTTTTAAAGATAGCCATACTGGTCAGATGTAAGGCCTGGTTAGTGGTGCTGTTTCCTGATGCACTCGGCGTTAGCGTTTCGGCACACGTCAACACCCCACAGCTTGGTCGATTACTGGGAACTGTTTTTGCTTGTAGATCATCTGTGTTTAGGTCCATGGTAAAATAGAAACCTGAGAAAATTGGATTAAACATGGATGAAAAATAATCAAACGTGAAACTCTTATTTACCTTACGGTAGACTGCACTGTTTTTATACTTTAGACATTGGAATGTAAACAACTTTTACTAGCGTACGTTTCCTAAAGCATATTATGCTGCCTTGGGTTTTAAAGAAATTCAGCGACGTACAAGGCCTATGTGACATCGTATACCGCTCTTCTAAAGCAAGGCGTATCTTTGACACAAAAAAAGCTACACTCGATGCATTTCTCATCCCGCCGAAACTAAAACTGAAAGGAAAAAGAAAAAAAACTGTTATCATGTTCCACCGCCGAAGACTTAACACATTTCCATCAGGAGGCCATCAATCACCAGAGCAAATTAACTCATATTTCAGAGCGTTGCAGTAGGTCTGTGTTTTAGGCGCTCAAATATTGCACTTTCACAAGTTATAAGAATTGCCTACAGCTATTTACCCGTTTCACAGGTGGGTGGACTAAAGGAAGAATGGTTACGATGCTCATCCAAGGTCATGACAACACTAGTCGTGCTTGGCTGGGAATCAAACTCACAACCGTCTGTTTACAAGTCCGGCGCGCAAGCCACTCAACTGTTTTTTTTTATTTTGTTGTTGTTGTTGTTGTTTGTTTGTTTGTTCTTCTAGCCGAATGTTTTGATAAGTGCATGTATCCAAATCAATACATTTTCGTTCACATTCTTAAATACAAAAGATCCATCAAAATTCACCATGAGTTTGAACAAAAAAAAAAAAAGAGTATGTAAAGCACGGAGTCCGGTAAAAAATGGTAAGTTAGATTTTAAAAATTATCCAGCTGACATTATGATCAGATCTTAACTGAACCTAATGATAGTTTTAGTGTATTCATATGACATGCATGATAAACAGTTACTTTTAGCGTTGCTTCACGATAACTTCACTGAGCATCGCTTAGACGCTTACCTTCACACAGCACGTGGCAATAAAGAGAGAAGAAAAGCATTCGCTTTAATTTGGCCATTTTATTTAAGCACAAACTCTCGAAATATATTGACTGATGAATCAAAAGCGCACGTTCAACTGCAGATGACGATTTTGTTATTCAGTGCCTTGGTGGTCGGATGGCACCTGTTGGGTTTTTATAATGTCATCTTTATCAGGCCCTCTTTATCATGCCAGCTTCATCATGTCACTTTTATCATGCCATCTTTATCGTGTCATGTTTATCCTATTATCATTATTAATATTATTCTTATTAATAGGATTGTTATTATTATTATTATTATTATTATTATTATTATTATTATTATCACGATTATTTTTATCATTAACAACGATAACAATAAGAATAATAATAATAATAATAATAATAATAATAATAATA
>BMAT01000905.1:17978-47318 GCA_019649035.1 Elysia marginata | reverse complement strand
CTCTCTCTCTCTCTCTCTCTCTCTCTCTGTCTTTCTGTCTTACGAGCCCCGCACTTACTGTCTCTCTATATTTTCCTAATTTCTCTTCTCTCTCTGTCACACGCAGCCTATTTTCCTCCTCCTTCTCGCTCTCTATCACAGCGCTACCTATCCTCCTCCTCCTCCTCCTCTCTCTATGTCACACACTGCCTATCTTCCTCCCCTCCTCCTCCTTCCCTCTCTCTATCACAGCACTACCTATCCCCCTCCTCCTCCTTCTCTCTCTCTCACACACACACCCACACATACAATGACACTCCTTCTAAATCTCTGTATTCTTTTGGTCTTATATCCGGCCACCTAGAAGGTCAATAAAACCGCACCAACCGATACCAAATGAAAGAATTAACCATTACAAAATCTGACTAACCAGCAAACTCTCAAGCAATCTTCCGTTACTCAGAGAACAATGTCAAACCAACAATCGGCCCAACATAGCACATCGTACTCTACTCTACTCTTGACCCTGGCTTTATCTGTCCATCCACTGGACTTCGTCGACCTCACTATGTAATATCTGCGGCAAAATCGGCATTAGAGTATCACTTGATTAAGACGTGGTAACAGCTAACGGGTTTTTTTTTATTATTGTCTCCCCTCCACAAAATGTCAGTTTATGACAGCTTGACCTAGATCTAGGTACAAGGTTCATAGTTCCTATAAAAACAAACTGAAGTGGCTAGATTTAACATTATGATAAAAGTAGGGAAAGTCATAACTATTCTGACACAGGGCTTTTGCTGTAAAACTTTTATACCGTAAAAAAGTATCAATTTATACGGATTAGGTTAAGTTGGGTTGTTTGAATTTTAACGTCTCTTTTTCATCTACAAGGTTATATCATAGACGGCGCTGGGGACAATTGAAAGCGTGCTGCCACACTGTGATGTAAGGAGCGCTTGTATACACCACACCCAGTCACACTATCTTGACACCGGGCCGACCAGACTTAACACTAAATCCATAACTCGCTTAGAGATCGGGAGGTGCGTGGTTCGATCCCCGGCCGAGTCAAACCAAGGACTTTAAAATTGGTATTAGCAGCTGATGCGCTTAACATTGTGGATTTAGTGCTAAGTCTGGTCGGCCCGGTGTCAGTATAATGTAACTGGGTGTGGTGTACGCAAGCGCTCCTTACTTCACAATGTGGCAGCGCAGTTGCAATTGTACCAATCGCCGTCTCTGATCTAGCCTAGAATTTGACTGGGACTTTAAAATTTCAAGCAAACAACAACCAACTAGACATTTCTAAACATCATGGAAACGAAATATTCAAACAGCATTGATAAAGATGAAGATCATGGAATTAAAAACTAAACTGTCAAGGCGTGGTTTTTAACAAAGAATTAAAAATAAAAAGGGGATAACATTTTTAAAAATATCTTTGATGATAAGGGCTTCATAGGTTTGTTTACAATCAAGTATATGATACCTGTAGAAAGTCCAACATCAAAATAAAGGGATTTTATGCTACCAAAAATTATTTAGGGAAAAAGTAAACTATGAATACTAACACGCCGATTATAATTAATCTTTTGTATTCTAGAATGTCTGTTAATTTTTACTTATCGCAAATTTTCGCAAAAAAAGGCTTCACAGTGCAAGTTTAAAACTTAACCTTCAAATACAGAGCAAATTTTAGACTCAAAAGTAAAAAAAAATCATTAAAGCAAACTATAACCACAAGCTTGTTAACAATTATAGGTCTTTAATACTACATACTTCCAAAATTTAATGGGAATGGTTTAATATGAACAACAACACAAAGAATAAATTATGGAGAGTATATTTTGATCTTCGATGCAACTCTTTCCGACACTAGGCCTTAATACTTAATTCTATCGAATATATTTTCATTAAACTTGTATACTTAAAACTAAATATCAAAAAGGTTTAAACCGTACATATATAACAGTGCACTTTTGAACTTTTTGAAGGAAAAAGTCCATTGCAATGTAGTCATTCAATTTTAATGGTTCTTTTGAAGATTTTTTTGATACAATATCAATCTCAAACAAAATTCTAAACTTACTACTCAGAGAAAGTCTTATCGCTCACTTAAGACCTATAGTTTTCTTAGTAAAAGGCAGCTTTGCACTTATCACAGCAAAAAGTAGAGCTTTCAGAAGTCGATAACGTCATCCTGTAAAAAGAAAACCAGCCTGTTTACTGCAATAACCAGAATGTTGTGTTTTTGATTTTGCGATTTGTCGGCCCTATTTGATTTTTGTTTTGATTCTTTAGGAGATAAGTTCATCCCTAAAAGCGTTCATTTTGTTTTGATTTGCCTGCCCGTTCAAGTTAAACATAGAGAATGTAACGTGTAATAATATCTAGTGAATCGGTATAAAACTGCCTTTCAGCCAGCTCGCCTCAAGGATCCATCATCTTTTAGCCAGCCAATTTAAGATAAACCTAAAAACTTGCACAGGCATCATATTAGGTATGTAAATACAGCAGTGTCAGGGTATTCTGTCGAAGTTAGCAATAGTTACAAAGTCCATATCCATAGTAAAAATGCGTATCTGAATACAGTGTAATAGTATACTGTTAAAATCAGACAAACAAAATTGAAAAGTTCATTACTTGGAAAATGGCGGATAACTACAGACAAACAAATTTGTAATCTTATGCGTTGCAACCATCTCCTAAGGATTTAGTTTTCTAGAAGTCTCCTCATCTTTGCCTCTCTTTTTGTCTCTCTCTGTCCTGGTGTTCATTTGGCGTCCTAACATTTCATTAAGAAAACACCAGACCTTCTTTGTTACTATAATCATCACTGCTGTCAACATTTATTTTTTATTTATCTCCTCCACAACTAAAATCACCATTATCTTTATCATCGATATCATTATTCTTTTCATCATCATTGTAACCATTATTGCAGTTATCATTATAATCTCATTATTCATCAATAACATCCGGCTTAAATACTGTACAGACATAAGGCAATGATCATTATCTGTTTGTAATGCTTTATAAGGAATTAGTCATGGCTACAAAGAAAACAATAGCGATAAGTTTTTTTTTTATCTCTTTAGGACAGGTATCAGTAGGACGCTGTTGAAAAATATGTCAATATGTATAATATTTTACAAGAATCATCTTAGCTGCCTCTCCCATAGTTACGATTGGAAAAAACCCACCATCATTAAAAAGGTCACAAAAGGACAACAAAACCACCATGTTGTTGGATACCAAGTGTTTTGAGTCTCTTCATTTTACTGAAGAACGTAATATGAGAACGACAGATAAATGATAAGAGGTCAAGAGTTACACAGAGGGTTCGAGTAACTGGACGTCTCGAGTTCACGAAAATTCTTAGGGCACATCCGTGAGCGAGACTGTAATACAAACAACGCTAGAACTCTGATAACATGAACTCCTGAGGACCGCTTAAACCTATTCGTTTTCATCAGGAGTTCGTGTTAGGAGGAGATATACGGATAAAATTATATTTCATTGAAATATCAGAGAGGATATTTAAAAAAGTATACGAAAATATAGCAGACGAAAGGGTTTGTCGTTTGGCGTATCTAGAATTTACATGCTTGCGTTAGTAACGATAAGAGATGTTAGTAAAATTTACTTTTTTGCTGTTTATGCAAGGATTTCAATAAATTTTTGTTCCACTCATCGTATGTAAATCTTTGAATACCCGGAAAAAGGTTTAGATCGCTCAATTAGTTTGAAATAAACGGAGAGCGCAAACCCCTCTACTTCGAAAAAAGAAGTCGCTATATATATAGAAAAAAAGGAAAATCGGGCAAAACTTTTTTGTTCGCCTTAAGCATAAAATCGTACAAAATGGCTTGTGTTAAATGGAGTTCACCGTACATCTTTTTCAGGATTGTCTAGGCATATAAAGAACGCCGAGCTCTATTTTCAAGCCACACTATGCTTCTAGTTAAGTCAATAATGGTTTCATTCCTTGTCAATACTTTTAATAACTCTGCTTGGTGAAAAGTCTTATTGTCAGTCTCACGCTTCAAGGCTAGCTAAAAACAGGCAACCGTGTCCATAAGGAAAGTAGAGTTTCGCAGACTTGACTATGGTGGGAGGAAAAATGTTACCGAGGTCTGTGTGTGAAAGGCGGACAGCCCTGTATTTTGCGTTATTGGTGGGACTTTTTCAATCCCCCACTGTTAAAGGTAAGGTAATCTGAAATAGTTTACCAATATTAGATGATATAAAATGGATCACTACAGAAGACGAAGTTTGACTAAAACTAAATAATAGCAATATGTATGAGTGTTTTAGTTAAAAATTGTTAAGTTTTACTAATACTTGATGATTCTTTTATTAATCATATTGAAAGTAAGAGACATTAAGTACTAAAAAAAGTAACTAAAATATATTCATATTCCAACAGCGCGAAGAAAAACACTGCCGCCAAACTTGACAAGTCATTCTCGTTTATAGAAGTTGCCATAGGTATTGTAAAAAAATGTTTATATAATGAAACCTTTTTTTCTATTACCTATAGAATGTACACCTCATATAATAGAATATAACGAAGCCGACGCTAATTCTTTAGTCTACCCATATGACTACAACAGGAGTTAACAATTATAAGAACTTCATAAAATTATACTTACCATGATTTTCTGGCCTCTAAAACTGATCATTGTCTTCAATATCAATGGTTGTAGTTGATGCAATATGATTTTTTCGACACGTCAAAGTGTAACGTCTACATGACAATTGGAACAGAATTACAATACATCTCTAACTTTAAGTTTTACTTTTACTCTTGAGATAAATCAAAATATTCTACCCATAAAACATATGGGTTTTAGGAGATTCCGGTATTGGTCTGCCTACAGATACGGGCTCTGCTTTTTATCAGAGTTCACCTAAACATATCCTCCTTTGTGCTGGTATAACAAACATTTTCAAAAACATTTTTCAGCCATCGAAATGACCCTTGACCTGGACCAGAAAGTATTACCTGGAGGCCAAACTACGTGTGGTATTGTGCGCTGTCTCGAGACAGGCTCTGAATCGAGACTCAGAGAAATCTCTGAGATGACTATCTCTAAATCAAGTGCGGGGGAAGGCCCTGGTCGTCGCAGCAAAGTCGCGTCTGTGTCAGAACGCAGTCCTAATATGAGTACCTTATGGAACGGCGTCAAGGTAGACGGTACCTGGAGCAAGCAGGACACGACGCTTGCACTTTTTCTCACAGAGAACGACGATTGTAGATCAGCACAATTTTCTTGCCAAGTACGCTACATCGACGGGTTAGGCCAGGAACGTGAAAGTAGTGCTCAGATTGGAAAAACTGGCGAGTCCCGGACACAAAGTGTTGAAACTCCGTCTTCAAGTTCTTCCTACCTAACAGCCATGATTCAGCAATCTAGCTCAGCCTTAGAGAACACCAGGCAACAGCTCAACGACAGGCTAGAGGATAACTTACGCCACTTAGAAAACCGCATGGAAGACAAGATTGGCCTATTAGGCAAAGCTCTTCTGAAAGTGGAGACACGAATAGATGCGGATGGCGATGGTAGCAAAGTTGACAGCCGTGCTTCAACCGATGATGTGATGAAAAACCAAATCGCGAGAGCCTCACGTGTGTTTGAGAATATTTCCATTCTAGAAGAAAATGTTCAGCATATTTTGCAAGAAAGTTCGTCAGTTATTAACTTACTAGCTGCGGCCCAGCAAGGTTATAATGATAAAGATTTTGGTTTGTGTTCAACCAACATTTCCGAGAGAATACTGAAAGTTCTGGAAATGGTTACCAACGGAGAGCTAGACAGGGTGAGGAAAACAAAGTCTAATCTGGTTGAAGGAAATTCTTGCCAAAGAAGAGACGGCACTCATACAGTGGTCGTCCCAGAAGATGAGCCGCCTTTCCTGTGTGATAGCCAGACAGACGGAGGAGGCTGGATCGTGATTCAGCGGAGAAGCAGTGGCAGCATTAACTTCTTCCGGGATTGGTCCGCCTACAGGGACGGGTTTGGTTCTTTGGCGGACGACTTTTGGCTCGGGAATGAAAGAATTCACGCCTTGACTTCTACAGGCAAGTACGAGCTGATGGTAAGCCTGGAGTATAATGAAAAGTCAGCGCATGCTTTGTATGACAATTTCGCTATCGGAGATGAAGCCAGCAACTACACGCTAGAATTTGGCGCTTACACCGGTACGGCTGGGGACTCACTTGGTTTTCATACAAATACTCAGTTCTCTACATTTGACAGAGACAATGATCAGAAAGATGCCAACTGCGCTCAATTATATTTTGGAGGCTGGTGGTATGGTAAGAGAATTTGCCATGAGTGTAACCTTAATGGGAAATGGAAACAAAGTCATTACAGAGGCCCAAACTGGTATGGTTTCTCTCAAGATAAACCAGTCACGTTCTCAGAGATGAAGATAAGACGTTTGTGAAAACAAACTGTAATGGTTCGATGAAACATTTTAATTTTATTTAGTACCTGACGGTTTTGTTGGCACCCTAGGTTTTCTATGTACAAATCAAAACACTGTGTCAAGGTTCTCTTATCGTTTTGTTGCGCCAACATTATGTATGTGAAGTGTGTTTTAACCTATCGCCCAAAAGTTTTCAATGACATTAAAAAGTACTCACCCACCTTTATGTTTATTACAATATTTCAATTTGTTTGGCATTAAATTTTAATTCAAATGGCCTCTTACACATCGATAACTGGCGTTTTTAGCCTTTTAACGTTTTTAATTTCAACTCCTGTAAGTTTTTATAATAATTTCATTCATAGAGATATTTAAAATAAAAAAAACTTTAAAAATAGTTTACTCTTGCCTTTTTCCACACGTACTGGTTGTGTAAACCTTTGAACTCTCTCTCTCTCTATCCCTGCCTCGCTCTGCTGTTATATATCCCGAGGTGGTGTCTGTTGCCAATCTAATTAAAACATGTATATATATAAAGTTTTCTTCTTTTACTTCTTTCATTTAAAAAAATAGAAAACAAAGCAAATATATATACCGAAATGATGTTTGCATTTTAATTCACACCATGGACATTATTGTTTTTACAAGAAAGAAAAAATACAGGATACAGTTGTATTTTTTTTATATGTAAATGTCTCTGACAACTTATAGCACAAGGATAAGAAATAATCTCGCGACCAGTTAAAATGAATCAGACATGGGAATTTTTTCTCTGAAGAAATGCCTTTTTAAAAACAGCCCCCCCCCCCCTCCATTTTTCCAATACACTGAAATTTCTTAATTATTCTACAAAATTTTTGATAAGTTTGACATCTGTCAGAATTTCAACGTTTGATAAAGTGAAAGAATTGCCTCACCAGATTCATTTCGACAGATTGCTACACAAATATAAATTGAATGAGAGAAACTAACGTTTTGGATTAGGTTAACCAATTAAAAACCGTCATTGATGTGCTTCAGAGTAATGACTTAAGACGACAGACTATTGCCATGGCTCTTTGCTTGACACGCCTTCTTAACTAGGCCTAGCTTGGTCTATCTTTTTTCGTTTGTTCAGGCTCTCTGACCTTTGACCCTAGGTTTCCTACATTCTATCCGTACTAAAAACCGTAACAACTAGATTCAGAGATATATTAATTTGATGTTATAGAAGTCATAATCTGAGCTGGACAATGAACCAAGCCTAATTCTCATTGTATGCCTATGCCGTGCCGAATACTCCAGACCAGAGTCTTTAAAACAAGTTTTGCCTCTACATTTCAACTATATCCGTTCACTATGGAAACTCGACTAGTAAAAAACAAAAACGGATCAGCCGTTTAAATTCCGTCCAGAGTCTTCAGCAAAAAGAAACGCGTCATATGAAACCGGCTTTATCGTCTTAGTCTTTGTCTAGTTAGATCTAGATCCTGTGTAGACTAAAACTAGAAACATTTTTTTTTGCAACAAAATAGGCAAAAGTAAATTTTGAGTTTTCAGATTTATATTTGTTCTAATGAGCAGAGCAAGCAGAAACCACTGACATCCTACTTGAAAAAAAAAACCAGCCCATTAACTACAATAACCAGATTGGTCTCTCTCATTTGTATTGTGTTATAACTCGATAAGACAACATTGAGCCCAAAATTTTTTTTTCAATTTGCCAGCCCATATAAGTTAAACATAGAGAATTTAAAGTGTAATCATATCCAGTGATTTTGCGATACACTGCCTTTCAGCCAGCTCGCCTCAAGGATCCAACATCGTTTAGCCAGCCAATTTAAGATAAACCTAATAACTTGCACAGGCATCATATTACGTATGTACATTTAGCAGTGTCAGGGCATTCTGTCGAAGTTAGCAATAGTTACAAAGTCCATATCCATAGTAAAAATGTGTATCTGAATACAGCGTCTTCTTCTTCTTCTTTGCCTTTCTCACCCTGGAGCAGGGTATAGGCCATCAACAAAGCCCCTCCATCTCTCTCTATCCTGCCCCATCCGCTTAACATGGTTCCATGTATGTCCACTGTCTTTTACATCATTGTCTCTGACTCTTCTCCACGTTCCTCTGGGTCTTCCTCTTGATCTTTTCCCCTGTGGGTTCCAGTCCAACACATTCTTTGTGATGCTGCCACATGGCTTTCTTAGATTGTGGCCAATCCATCTCCATCGTCGCCTTCCTATTTCGTCTCCTGCTGGAATCTGTCTAGTTCTTTCCCATAGTGACTCATTGCTGATCTTATCCGTCCACTTAATCCTTAAAATTCTTCTCAGACACCTATTGATAAACACCTGGATCCTTTTTATACACATTGTTGATGCATTCCATGCTTCACATACAGCGTAATACTGTTGATATTTGACAAAAAAATTTGACAAATACATTACTTAAAAAATGGCGGGTAACCATATAAAATAATTTGTAACCTTATACGTGGCAACCATCACCTTACTATTAATTTTCTAACAGTTTCCCAATAATTGCTTCTCTTTTTGTCTCCTTCTGTCCTGGTGTTCATTTGTCTTCCTAACATTTCATTAAGAAAACACCAAACCTTCTTTGTTACTTTAATCATCTCTGCTGTCAACACTTATTTTTACACAATAAAACACTGTCATCTCCTCCACTACAATCATCATTATCTTTATCATCGATACCATTATTCTCATCATCATCATTATTACCATTACTGTTAATATTATTATGATCTTGATCTTCATCATGAACATCAGGCTCATCAGAAATGCCATACAGAGATAAAGCAATAATCATTATCTGTGTGTAGTGCTTTATAATGAACTAGTGTTGTCTACAAAGAAAAACCATAACGATGAGTTTTTTCTGTCTCTTTAGGACAGGTCTCAGGAAGATGCTGTTAAAAAAGCAAGTCAATAGTTAGAATATTTTACCAGAATCATCTTGGGCTGCCTCTCTCTTAATTACGATTTAGCAAAAATCCACCATCTTTAAAAAGGTCACAAGAAGACAACAAAACCACCATGTTGTTGGATACCAAGTGTTTTGAGTCTCTTCATTTTAGTGAAGAACGTAATATGAGAGCGAAAGATAAATGATAAGAGGTCTAGAGTTACACAGAAGGTTCGAGTAACTGGACGTCACGAGTTCACGAAAAATTCTTAGGGCATATCCGTGAGCGAGACTGTGATACAAACAACACTAGAACTTTGATAGCACGAATTCCTGGGGATTGCTTTAACCTGTTCGTTTTGTCAGGAGTTCGTGTTAGGAGGAGATAATTATATTCAAGAATAATTATATATATTTATTGAAGTAGTTTGAGACTGCATTTAGCATAGTACAGGAAAAAAAAGCATGGATAAAGATTTGTAGTTTGGCGTAACTAGAAACTGCATGCTTACGCTAGTAACATTTAACTTATGCCAGTAATTTTTTTATCTCCAAACTTTACAAGAAACTATTGGATTTTTTTTTCATTCATCATAAGTATATCACTTAATACGCGACGAAAAAGGTTGACATCGCTCAATTTGTTTGAATTAAAGAGAGAGCGCGCAAACCCCTCTATATAGAAAAAAGAAGTCGCTATAGAGAAAGACAAAAAAAAAAAAGAGAAAAATTGGGCAAAACTTTTCTGTTCGCCTAAAGAATAAAACCGTGTAAAAGCGACTTGTTTTAAATGGAGTTCACCGTAAATCCTTTTTAGGATTCTTAGGGAAATAAAAAACGCCAAGCTCTAATTTCAAGCCACACTGTGCTTGTATTTAAGTCAATGATGGTTTGATTCCTTGTCAATACTTTTAATAACTCTGCTTGGTGAAAAGTCTTGTCAGTCTCACGCTTCAAGGCTAGCTAAAATCAGGCAACCGTGTCTTTAAAAAAGTATAGTTTCGCAGACTTGATCATGGTGGGAAGAAAAATGTTACCGAGGTCTGTGTGTGAAAGGCGGACAGCCCTGTGTTTTGCGTTATTGGTGGGACTTTTTCAATCCCCCACTGTTGAAGGTAAGATAATTTGAAATGGTTTACCAATATTAGATGATGTGAAATGTGTCAATACAAAAGAAAACTTTGACTAAAACTAAATAATAGCAATATATAGTGTTTTAGTTTAAAACTGTTAACTTTTACTAATACTAGATGATCATTTTATTAATTATAGTGAAAGTAAGAGACATTAAATACTAAAAAAGTAACTAAAAACATTCATATTCCAACAGCGCGAAGAAAAACACTGCCGCCTTACTTGACAAGTCATTCTCGTTTATAGAAGTTGTCATAGGTATTGTAAAAATAATTTTATATAATAAAACCTGTTTTTTCTATTACCTAGGGAATGTAAACCAAATAGAATACAATTTAACGAAGCCGACGCTAATTGTTGAACCTACCCATATAAACGAGATGTGAAGAAAAAATGGAAGATAAAACTTCGTTTATTTCAACAACGCGTTGCACGGATAGTTATCAGTTTTATGCTTTTTGTGTTTGACTACAACATGAGTCAACAATTATAAGAAATTCATAAAATTATACTTACAATGAGTTTCTCGCCTTTAAAACTGATCATTGTCTTCAATATCAATCATTGTAGTTGATGCAATATGATTTTTTCGACATGTCAAAGTGCAGCGTCTAAATGACAATTGGAACAGAATTAAAATACATCTAACTTTGAGTTTTTCTTTTACTCTTGAGAAAAATTCAAATGTTCCACCATTAAAACATATGAGTTTTAGGAGATTCCGGTATCGGTCTGCCTACAGATACGGGTTCGGCTCTTTATCAGAGTTCACCTAAACATGTTCTCCTTTAAGCTGGTATAACAAAGATTTTCAAAAACATTTTTCAGCCATCGAAATGACCCTTGACCTGGACCAGAAAGTATTACCTGGAGGCCAAACTACGTGTGGTATTGTGCGCTGTCTCGAGACAGGCTCTGAATCGAGACTCAGAGAAATCTCTGAGATGACTATCTTTAAATCAAGTCCAGGGGCAGGCCCTGGTCGTCGCAGCAAAGTAGCGTCCGTGTCAGAACGCAGTCCTAATATGAGTACCTTATGGAACGGCGTTAAGGTAGACGGTGCGTGGAGCAAGCAGGACACGACGCTAACACTTTTTCTCACAGAGAACGACGATTGTGGATCTGCACAATTTTCTTGCCAGGTACGCTACATCGACGGGTTAGGCCAGGAACGTGAAAGCAGTGCTCAGATTGGAAAAACTAGCGAGTCCCGGACACAAAGTGTTGAAACTCCGTCTTCAAGTTTTTCCTACCTAACAGCCATGATTCAGCAATCTAGCTCAGCCTTAGAGAACACCAGGCAACAGCTCAACAACAGGCTAGAGGATAACTTACGCCACTTGGAAAACCGCATGGAAGACAAGATTGGCCTGTTAGACAAAGCTCTGCTGAAAGTGGAAGCACGAATAGATGCGGATGGCGATGGTAGCAGAATTGACAGCCGTGCGTCAACTGATGATATGATACAAAATCAAATCGCGAGAGCCTCGCATGTATTTGAGCAGTTAACTGAGAATATTTCCCTTCTGGAAGAAAACGCTAAGCATTTTTTGCAAGAAAGTTCTTCTGTTATGAACTTACTAGCTTCGGCCCAGCAAATGAACGATAAAGATTTTGGTTTTTGTTCATCCAACATTTCCGAGAGAATACTGAAAGTACTGGAAATGGTTGCCAACGGAGAGCTAGACAGGGTGAGAAAAACAAAGTCAAATCTGGTTCAAAAGAATTCTTGCCAAAGAAGAGACGGCACTCATACAGTGGTCGTTCCAGAAGATGAGCCGCCTTTCCTGTGTGATAGCCAGACAGACGGAGGAGGCTGGATCGTGATTCAGCGGAGAAGCAGTGGCAACATTAACTTTTTCCGGGATTGGTCCGCCTACAGGGACGGGTTCGGCTCTTTAGCAGACGACTTTTGGCTCGGGAATGAAAGAATTCACGCCTTCACTTCTACAGGCAAGTACGAGCTGATGGTGAGCATGGAGTATAATGGAAAGTCAGCGTATGCTTTGTATGACAATTTCGCTATTGGAGATGAAGCCAGCAACTACACGCTAGAACTCGGTGCTTATACTGGTACTGCTGGGGACTCACTTGGTTTTCATACAAATACTCAGTTCTCTACATTTGACAGAGATAATGATCAGAAAGATGCCAACTGCGCTCAATTATATTTTGGAGGCTGGTAGTATGGTAAGACAATCTGCCATAAGTGTAACCTTAATGGGAAATGGAAACAAAGTCATTACAGAGGCCCAAACTGGTATGGTTTCTCTCAAGACAAACCAGTCACGTTCTCAGAGATGAAGATAAGACGGTTGTGAAAACAAACTGTAATGGTTCGATGAAACATTTTAATTTTATTTAGTACCTGACGGTTTCGTTGGCACCCTAGGTTTTCTATGTACAAATCAGAACACTGTGTCCAGGTTCCCTTATCGTTTTGTTGCGCTAACATAATGTATGCGAAGTCTGTTTTAACCTGACGCCCAAAAGTTTTCAATGACATTAAAAATACTCACCCACCTTTTTGTTTATTATAATATTTTAATTTTTTTGGCATAAAATTTTAATTCAAATGGCCTCTTACACATCGATGCCTTGCGATTTTAGTCCTTTAACGTTTTTTTTTATTTCAACTTTCCTAAGCTTTTATAAAGTTTTTATTGATAGAGGTTACGGAAATTGATAAAACTTTTCAGAACTGGTTTAGTGTTGCCTTTTCCACACGTACTGGTTGCTTAATCCATTGAACTCTGTTTTCTCTCTCAGCCTCACTCTGCTGTCTTATCCATTAACGATATTTATCCCAAGTTGGTGTCTGTGGCCAAACTAATTAGTACATTTATATTCAAACAGATTTCATCCTTTACTTCTTTCGTTTAAAAAAACAACCCAAACGAAAAAACAAAGCAAACCTGTATACCGAAATGACGTTTGCATTTTAATTCAAACCGTGGACATTATTGTATTTACAAGAAAGAAAAAAACTACCAATTTCTTTTTTCACATTCTTCAAAGAATCAGTAGTTAAAAGATGATGTTTTGAAGTTGGCAGCTCAAAATAGGGTTACAACCTAAAAAATACCACCTGGTTTAGAAGCTGTTGTATTTTAATTTTGACCTGTAAAAGTCTTAAACAACTAAAAACACAAGGACACGATTAAAAATCTTGTAACCATTTGAAATGAATCAGATATGGTAATTTTTTCTTTGAAGAAATGCCTTTTTAACAACAGGTTTTTCTCCCGTCTCCATTTTTTCAATACACTGAAATTTCCATATAGTTTCAAAAAATTTTGATAATTTTCACATCGGTCAGAATTTCAACGTTTGATAAGGTTAAAAGCTTGCGCAATCAAACTAGTTTGGACAGGTTGCTATACAAATATAAATAAAGTTAGAGAAACTAACGTTTTGGATTAGGTTAACCAATTAAAATAGGTCATTAATTAGCCTCAGAGTATTGAATTAAGACGGCAGACTATTGCCATGGCTCTTTGCTGCGGTGTATGATACATACAAATACATACTCACTAGTAGAATTGTCTTTTTACATGATGCGTATGCCATATTAAGACTACGTATGGGTGACATACAGGATAAAACACTATGATCCACCTTTTACCGCTGGATCGACCATTTGAAACCTTCTATAGATCGACTATACACTGATATAGGATAAAGGATATAGATCATAAATATAGTTCAATACTGGGTCCCGTAACGTAGTTAAATGACAATTGCAGCCGTTATTTATCTCTATCTCTCTGTCTCTCTCTCTCTCTCTTTCTTTCTCTCTGTCTCTGTCTCTCTTTCTCTCTTCGTCACCAATGCCAGTATGCCACTAGGACGTAGCATTGCGTAGGGTTCTACAAGCGACGCAGTAACTGGGGGAGGGAAGTGTTTGGAATCGACGACTTAGCAGTACATCCTACTCAGTACTTTAGCTAATGAAAATTTTATAGTCCATACGATCTGAATGACTTGAAGGATCTTTTCAAATCATATAATCAATACAATTCATAAAGAGCTAGTGCACTGAATGGGCAGAACTAGATCTTTCTAGAACGGAATCAACGTGTTATGTTAGCTTGCTTTGTCTAAGCGGCGTTTTTATCGCTTATTCCGCACTCCTAGCATCGCGGGAAATTTATTTTCCTAATCGTGTAGTTTGACTTCCCAGGTAGTAAGACAGTTCTAAGTTTATTCAAACACATTTTAATAACATGAATAAGTTATCACAACAGCCTTTCAAAAACTGAAACAACTCAATGATGAACAAGACGCTTTTTAAAAAAATTGCTTTTTTGTCAGTAAAATGTTATTTTTTTAGACTAGTTTTGGTCCTTTTTGCATTACTATAATCATTTTAGGGGCATACATACGAGATAAGTTAAAGATAAGTGTTGCAACACCCATATCCTCTGCGTATTGAATCTTGCAAGACACCAATGATTAATCAGCGGCGCAGCTGAATTGTAGGATTCAACGGCTCCGATCAAACTTTCATTTTTGGATCTAGGTTGTGGCCCGTATAGTGATTCATATTAATGCTTTTAATTTCATGAATTATGATTAAAAGAAAGAACTAAATTTACGTTTACAGTACGGATAGAATGTAGAAAAGCCTAAGGGTCAAAGGTCAGAAAGCCTGAACTCACGAAAAAGATAGGCTAAGCTAAGCCAGTTAGGACGGCGTATTGAGAGTCAGAATGAAATATATCTATAGTTATTATTTAAATAATACTAGACCAGATTATTTAATTAATGAATTCTGTATAAAAATAATGCTTTAGAGTGGAAGTCATTTTCTCTCTCACTCTCAACACGCCTTCTTAACTAGGCCTAGCTTAGCCTATCTTTTTTCGTTAGTTCAGGTTCTTTGACCTTTGACCCTAGGTCACAAAAACAATACGACACCACCATCATGTTGGATGCCAAGTGTTTTGACTTTATTTTTTTTACTGAAGAACGTAATATGATAACGACAGATAAATGATAAAAGGTCTAGAGTTACACAGAAGGTTCGAGTAACTGGACGTCACGAGTTCACGAAAAATTCTCTGTGCACATCCGTGAGCGAGACTGTGATACAAACAACACTATAACTCTGATAACACGAATTCCAGGGGACTGCTTAAACCTGTTCCTTTTCATCAGAAGTTTGTGTTAGGAGGAGACATAAGGATCATAATTATATTTCATTGAAATATCTGAAACTGAATTTAACATAGTTCAAGAAAATTTAGCAGGGACAAATGTTTTTAATTTAACGTATTTAAAAACTACATGCTTACGTTAGTAACGATAAGAGGTGTCAGTAAAATTTACTTTGTCTTCAGTATTTTTCAAGGATTTAAATAAATTTTTGTTCCTCTCATTGTATGTACATCTTTTAATACACCAAGAAAATTGTTTAGATCTTTAGCTTTCTTGTGAATAAAGAGAGAGCCCAACCCTTCATCTTAGAAATAAGAAGTCGCGAAATAAAGAGACAAAAAGGAAAAATCGGGCAAACTTTTTCTGTTCGCTTTAAGCATAAAACCGTGTAAAAGCGACTTCTTTTAAACGGAGTTCCCCGTAACTTCTTTTCTGGATTCTTTAGGCATATAAAAAGCGCCAAGCTCTATTTTAAAGCCGCACTGTGCTTATATTCAAATCAATGATGGTTTTATTCCTTGCCAATACTTTTGATAACTTTGCTTATTGATAAGTATCATATCAAGTCTCACTCTTTAAGGCCAGCTAAGAACAGACAATCGTGTCTTCAAAAAAACAATAGAGTTTCGCAGACTTGATCATGATGGGAAGAAAAATTGGCTCACCGAGGTTTTTGTGTGAAACGCGGACAGCCCTGTGTTTGACTTTATTGGCTGGACTTTTTCAATGCCCCATTGTTGAAGGTAAAGTAATTTGTAATGGTTTACCAATATAAGATGATAAATAATGGAGGCAAAAGATGACTAAAACTAGATAACGTCAATAAGTATAAGTGTTTTAGTTAAAAACTGTTAAACTCTAATAATTCTAGATGATAAATATTTTATTACATATAAAGTAAGAGACCTAAATACTAAAAAAGTAGCTACAAATAGCCTTCCTCCTGCCACCTTACTATAGAAGTCATTCTCATTTAAAGAAGTTGCAAAAGATATTGTAAAAAATATTTATGTTTTAAAACCTTTTCTTAATGACCTTGGAATGTAGACCTGATATTGAAAATATCACAAAACCAATCGGTTATACTAGTTCTCAAATTTACCAATACGGACGAGAAGTGAAGAAAAAAAATGTTTGCTCATTTCTAAATGCAATGTGCAGAGAGTTATCATTTTTATGTTTTTTGTTTTCTGTGTTTGACTAACACATGAGTTAAAAATTATTAGAGTTTTTTTAAGCATTGCTAATCGGAAAAAAGCTGGTCTGCATAACTTATCACTGTCTTCAATATCAATGGTTGTAGTTGATGTGATTCGATTTTTTTCAATACGTCAAAGTGCAGCGTCTAAATCACAATCGGAACGGCAGAACAATACATCTAACTTTACATTTCTCTCTTACTCTTTACAAATATTGAAATGTTTAACGTATAAGCTATTTGAGTTTTAGAGGATTCCCATATAGGTCTGCTTATAGATATGGGTTCGGCCCTTTAGCTAAGTTCAACTAAAACATGTTCTCATAATTATGTACTGATAGGAAAAACATTTTCATGACCTTTTTCAGCCATCGAAATGACCCTTGACCTGGACCAGAAAGTATTACCTGGAGGCCAAACTACGTGTGGTATTGTGCGCTGTCTGGAGACAGGCTCTGAATCGAGACACAGAGAAATATCTGAGATGACTGTCTTTAAATCCAGTCCGGGGGCAGGCCCTGGTCGTCGCAGCAAAGTCGCGTCTGTGTCAGAACGCCGTCCTAATGTTAGCACCTTATGGAACGGTGTCAAGGTAGACGGTGCGTGGAGCAAGCAGGACACGACGCTAACACTTTTTCTCGCAGAGAACGACGATTGTAGATCAGCACAATTTTCTTGCCAGGTACGCTACATCGACGGGTTAGGCGAGGAACGTGAAAGCCGTGCTCAGATTGGGAAAACTAGCGAGTCCCGGCCACAAAGTGTTGAAACTCATTCTTTTAGTTCTTCCTACCTAACAGCCATGATTCAGCAATCTAGCTCGGCCTTAGAGAACACCAGGCAACAGCTCAACAACAGGCTAGAGGACAACTTACGCCACTTGGAAAATCGCATGGAAGACAAGATTGGCCTATTAGACAGAGCTCTTCTGAAAGTGGAGGCGCGAATAGATGCGGATGGCGATGGTAGCAGAGTTGACAGCCGTGCTTCAACCGATGATATGATAAAAAACCAAATCGCGAGAGCCTCGCTTGTGTTTGGGCAGTTAACTGAGAATATTTCCCTTCTAGAAGAAAACCTTAAACATGTTTTGCAAAATAGTTCTTCTGTTATGAACTTACTAGCTTCGGCCCAGCAAGGTTATAATGATAAAGATTTTGGTTTGTGTTCATCCAACATTTCCGAGAGAATACTGAAAGTTCTGGAAATGGTTGCCAACGGAGAGCTAGACAGGGTGGGGAAAACAAAGTCTAATCTAGTTCAAGAGAATTCTTGTCAAAGAAGAGACGGCACTCATACAGTGGTCGTCCCAGAAGACGAACCGCCTTTCCTGTGTGATAGCCAAACAGACGGAGGGGGCTGGATCGTGATTCAGCGGAGAAGTAGTGGCAGCGTTAACTTCTTCCGGGATTGGTCCGCCTACAGGGACGGGTTCGGCTCTTTAGCGGACGACTTTTGGCTCGGGAATGAACGAATTCACGCCTTGACTTCTACAGGCAAGTACGAGCTGATGGTAAGCCTGGAGTATAATGGAAAGTCAGCGTATGCTTTGTATGACAATTTCGGTATTGGAGATGAAGCCAGCAACTACACGCTAGAACTCGGCGCTTACGCTGGTACGGCTGGGGACTCACTTGGTTTTCATAAAAATGCTCAGTTCTCTACATTTGACAGAGACAATGATCAGAAAGTTTCCAACTGCGCCCAATACTATCAAGCAGGCTGGTGGTATGGTAAGAGATACTGCCATTCATCTAATCTTAATGGAAAATGGAAACAACTGCACAACAGAGGCCCAAGATGGAAGGGTTTCTCGCAAGATAAACCAGTCAAATTCTCAGAGATGAAGATTAGGCGTTTGAATCTGTAATGACGCCTTGATACGTTAGGTCTTTTCATTACTTGACAGTGTGGTTGGCCTCTTAAGCTTGCTATGTATAAATTAGGCCGCAAAATTTTATCGTCGCTGTTATACATACAACGTGGATGCAATTTTACTTGTGGCCAGAAAGTTATTAAAAAGATGAAAAATCCACTCGCCTAACTGTCTATTTATTGCATTTTTTAAATTTTGTGTGGTATATTTTTTAGTGAAAAGGCCTGGAAAACACAGTTGACTGGTAAAAGGGAAGATCTCCACAACAAATGCCCAAGGTGGGCTGGTTTCTCGCAAGACAAACAATTATGTTCTCAGAGATAAAAATAAATTGGTTGGTTGTTTGAATTTTTAACGTCCCAGTCAACTTCGAGGTTGAACCAGAGACGGTGCTGGGGACAATTAAAAGCTTTGTGCCACACTGTGATGTAAGGAGCGCTTGCGTACACCACAACCAGTCACATAATCCTGACACCGGGCCGAACAGACCTAAAACTAAATCCATAAAACCAGACACTAGGCGGATCAGCTGCTAATACCAATTTTAAAGTCCTTGGTTTGATTCGGCCGGAGATCGAACCATGCACCTCCCGATCTCTGAGCGAGTGTCTTTACCTCTAGGCCACAGAGCCGGTGATTTTCGCTGATGTTTTGACAAATATAGTTGAAAGTTGGATTATAACCTCAAAATAATACCATCTGGCTAGGGAGACTTTTGTACGTTATTTTTATTCCGTCAACGTCTTTCACAACCACCAACAAAATGACGAAAGATCATCTTGCCATGAGTTCAAATGAATCGCATGTGGTAATAATATTTTTTCCAGAAAAGTAGGTTGTTCCTTCTTCTCTCTATGCTTTCATGCTCAAGTTTTTTTTTTATTTCCGGCAATTGCTGCAAAATGGGTCCCTGTCTAAGACAATGTAGTGATACAAGGCCAGCAGCGAGAAGTAGGCTAAACAAATTTGAACATAAGGGCCCAACTGATCTATCTTATTTAAGTTTATTAATACAATAAGAACAGAGTCGATCTCAGTTTGAGCGGGCCGGCCCTCTCAAGAGAGGGAGACGAAATATAAAGAGATGTAAAAAAATAGAAAGACTGTTAGAGATGATACGCATACGCGAGGACAAAAAAAAAAAACCAACAACAAAGGTAGGCAACTTTTGTCAGAGCCCAGGTCGAGTACAATCAAATCATTCTAAATATATACATGCATTAGTGACTAGCCTCGTTCTGTGTTTTGTTATGGTTTGTGTTTTCGATATAGTATGCGTTCATGTTTTTGTCTGTTGCTTTTTTCACGAGATATTAGCTTCGTAAACATTTTGCAGGGGGTATAAAATTTTACAGGCTTATTGCTTCTCGTTAGAGACGTCTGATAAGCGTTCTATTTAGTTAAACTGAATTCATAGACAACTTTTTTTCCTAACAAGTAAAAGCCGAATCTGCGTTAACCTATAGATCTAGATTCCAAGGCTAGCAATGATTGTGAAAGCTAGACGCTATTACCAACAATAAAAGCTTTTTTTTTGCTGTCGTGTTTTTTTTGTGCGTCTAGCTTTAAATTTTCTTGGTGCATCTTTTCTTGCCAATGTCCGAAAGACCAAGAAGTGAGCGTTCGTTTACCAAATTTTTTTACATTAAAAAGTGACAAAAACCGAACGTAAAGACTAACGCTTTAATTTAAAAACTAAAAAAAAATTTGGCCCAAATCAAGGCGTGCTTGTTCGCTAGATTAATTTTCTGTTTAGAATTACAGTTTTCTGTTATACAAATGTATTGCAATGTTTCGAAAAGCATTGGAGTAAAAGCTGTTGTTATCAAAAGATATGGACACGTTAACAAATTCTGATCGTTCATAGTGGACGAGTACGCTAAAATTGAAAGTGGTTGTCTTCAGTACTTAAGACACAGGCAGGGTAAGTCGAGGGCACACTCTTATGGTGAGTTGCGAGATTTCATATCAAACCAGCACAAAGCAGACCTCCGAGATCTCGGTACAAGAGCAACTATTGTAAGTTCATGTTTGAAGAAGTCTCAGCTCTGGGAAAACGTTATCACTTTCATAATGACTCAAAATATGAGAGTACTCACGAATGATTCTAATTCAACATTTCCTGATTTACTCTTTAAGTTAGGCAGTGGTTAAATTCCACCTTAACATTTTTCCTCTTATGTTATATCACTTAGTGATTTGGAAGTGACGTTATGGGTTTCGATGATTTGATCAAAAAAGAATTACCAACCTTGCAACACATTAATGTGAATTCTGAGTGGCTGACAAACAGATCAATTTTTTCAGCTTGAAATGACAAGATGACCAAAATGAACGACAAATTGTCCGACAAATAAAATTTTGTTTCTGTTGTTAATTGAAAACTCATGGTAACCATTGAATGATATGAGCGATATCCAGATTATGATATCTTATTCTTTGTAGAATAGCACAGTTTCTTCTGATGCAAAAATGTCATCAAACCTTCCCATTTGAATCTTTCTTTACTGCTAATATAAATATACTTATTCTATACGAATTACGATCTCATTAGAGATTCTTGGGTCTAGCACTGTTGTCGTTGCTTCTTATGTTTCAATAGATTTCTTTCTTTCTCTATTCTACTGTATCTGTTATTCGGCTATCGTTGCATCTGAAAAGATCCATAGTTGGTTAAAGTAGTTGTGGTTCGTCTTGTGATAAAAATGGAGCAAGGGGTTCACTTCTAAGGCATAATGCTCTAGTCAGTCAGAGATCTAGGAGAAAGGTCCTCTGTCTTAAACTTTCATTTTTGTGGAAGTGGATGGTCTGGGCTCTGGTCTGGTAAAGCGGTGGGTGCGGTCGAGTGTTGGGGTTCGAATCCTACTATGTTCATGTTCTGTCTTGCACCGTCTTTTTTTTCTTTCGTGTTGTCCGTTGCTAGATCTAAGTTTGTTACAGTCTTTCTTTACTGCTAATATAGAAGAAGTAGTAGTATTAGTAGTAATAGCAGAAGTAGTAGCAGCATCAGCAACAGTAATAATAGCAGAAGTAGTAGTAGTAGTAGTAGTAGTAGTAGTAGTAGTAGTAGTAGTAGTAGTAGTAGTAGTAGTAGTAGCAGCAGCAGCAGCTTTGCCTTGAGCAGACGCAGTATTAGACACAACCACATCAATACGACAAGATTGGAATTTGAAAATCAATGTTGACTATGACAAGTAAAAGATTTGTCTAAAGTGAGTAGTAATAGTAATAGAGACAGCAGTGATGGGTTTTTTCACAAGGATCATTATTTCAAAATGTTTATTGGAAAAGTCGGACCTAAATTTAACGTGAAGAGGTAGTCATTATATCCCCCATCAATTCAAAACCAATCAAAAGCTTTAGGCAGCGAATATACTGCGCCCGGTCCATATCAAGCCGAGCAACGGGAAAAAATAGAGCAACTTCAATACAACGGGAAGAAACCACCAACTGATCATACTGGCAGCTATGATCAGACTATGGTTTTTCCCACTGTAACTCAGTTGCTCTTTTTTGTCCGTTGCTGGGCTGGATAATGACCGGGCGCAGTATAATGGCAGCCTTAGGCTATGTCAACGCCCCTCCTCCCGCTATATCACCCAGACCTTTCTGTATTAGCGTTAACTTGTCCGTCTCCACCAGAGTTGACGTGCAAGTGGGCGGGCTGTCACCATACGGTGTATCTGACGGAGAAGTCACTTCGCCCGACGTCCTACAAGCCTCGAAAAACACTGCATTTAACTACTATATATTTCAGTATATTGGAAATATGGAAACTTGGAGAAAAAACTCCCTGCTTGTAAAAAACAGTTTCTTGAAATTAAAAAGATAATTAGAAAATCAAATCCGAATAATTTCAACTGGTTTCGAGATTATTTCTTGTAATTGTGTTGGTAGTTGTTAAAGACGCTAACGGGATAAATAAAAGTACAATTGATAGTTTTGAACTTACTTTGAACTATCAATGTCTAAACATCAAAGATAATTTATAAGCTTATCTATAGTTTTATGTTTAAGAAATTGTTAAAAACCTTGTCATTTTTTCCCAGTAAATTCAATAATATCCATAGTAAAAAAAAGCACACGTGATTTAGGTTTATAAGTTTGCTTTATTTTTTGTTGTTTTTTTAAACGACAATAAAGTGAAAAACATTTAAATGTTCATACATTCATGCGATTGGCCACATATACCAAGTGTGGATTTATAATGTCGTATGAAGAGACAGGGAGAGAAAAAAGGCGTGTTCAATTGTTTCCACAATAAGTAATAGTGAAAAAGGCAAGAGTAAACTTCTTCTAAAAAGATTTATTTACTTCAATCATCTCTATTTTAAACTTTTCTGAAAACTTAAGGGAGTTGTAATCTTTAACTTTACAAAGTATAACCCGCCATATCTCTGCGTGTACTAGATAATTTCATTAATAAAAAATTTATACCACAGAAATAATACAATGAATATAAAGGTGGGTAAAGGTTTTTTTTTTTTACAACTTTCAGGCGTGAAGTAAAAAAACACCTTGCATGCATGTTGTAATTATTTAAAAAAAAAATAAAGAGAAAGTAAATTTTAAATACAGTGGCCTGGTTTGTACATAAGACGCTTAAGGTGTCAACCAAACCGTCAGATAACTAAAACAAACAACTGTATACACGCATAATTACAAGATTAATTACACACGTCTTATCTTCATCTCTGAGTACGTGACTGGGTTGTCTTGAGAGAAACCAGACCAGTTTGGGCCTCTGTAACGAGTTTGTTTCCATTTTCCATTAAGGTTAGACGTATGGCAAATTCTCTTACCATACCACCAGCCTCCAAAATGTGCTTTTGCGCAGTTGTTATTCCTCTGATCATTATCTCTGTCCAATGTAGAGAACTGAGTATTTCTATGATAGCCAAGTGAGTCCCCAGCCGTACCAGTGTAAGCGCCGAGTTCTAGCGTGTAGTTGCTGGCTTCATCTCCAATAGCGAAATTATCATACAAAGCATACGCTGACTTTCCATTATACTCCAGGCTCACCATCAGCTCGTACTCGCCTGTAGAAGTCAAGGCGTGAATTCTTTCATTCCCGAGCCAAAAGTCGTCTGCTAAAGAGCCGAACCCGTCCCTGTAGGCGGACCAATACCGGAAGAAGTTAACGCTGCCACTACTTCTCCGCTGAATCACGATCCAGCCCCCTCCGTCTGTTTGGCTATCACACAGGAAAGGCGGCTCATCTTCTGGGACGACCACTGTATGAGTGCCGTCTCTTCTTTGGCAAGAATTCTCTTGAACCAGATCAGACTTTGTTTTCCTCACCCAGTCTAGCTCTCCGTTGGCAACCATTTCCAGAACTTTCAGTATTCTCTCGGAAATGTTGGTTGAACACAAACCAAAATCTTTATCTATATGACCTTGCTGGGGCGAAGCTAGCAAGTTTAAAACAGAAGAACTATCTTGCAAAATGTGCTTAACGTTTTCTTCTAGAAGAGAAATATTGTCAGTTAACTGCCCAAACACACGCGAGGCTCTCGCAATTTGGTTTTTCATCACATCATCGGTTGAAGCACGGCTGTCAACTCTGCTACCATCGCCATCCGCATCTATTCGTGCCTCCACTTTCAGAAGAGCTTTGTCTAATAGACCAATCTTGTCTTCCATTCGGTTTTCCAAGTGGCGTAAGTTATCCTCTAGCCTGTTGTTGAGCTGTTGCCTGGTGTTCTCTAAAGCTGAGCTAGTTTGCTGAATCATGGCAGTTAGGTAGGAAGAACTAGAAGACGGAGTTTCAACACTTTGTGTCCGGGAGTTGCCAGTTTTCCCAATCTGAGCACGGCTTTCACGTTCCTCGCCTGACCCGTCGATGTAGCGTACCTGGCAAGAAAATTGTGCTGATCTACAATCGTCGTTCTCTGCGAGAAAAAGTGTTAGCGTCGTGTCCTGCTTGCTCCACGTACCGTCTATCTTGACGCCGTTCCATAAGGTACTCACATTAGGACGGCGTTCTGACACGGACGCGACTTTGCTGCGACCACCAGGGCCTGCTCTCGGACTAGATTTAAAGATAGTCATCTCAGATATTTCTCTGAGTCTCGATTCAGAGCCTGTCTCCAGACAGCGCACAATACCGCACGTAGTTTGGCCTCCAGGTAATACTTTCTGGTCCAGGTCAAGGGTCATTTCGATGGCTGAAAAATGTCATGAAAGTGTTTGTTATACCAGCATATATGAGAAACCTGCTAAAGAGCCGAACATGTACCTGTAGGCAGACCAATACCGGAATCCCCTAAAAACTTGAATGTTTTATAGGTAAATTAATTTTTCTCAAGAATAAAAACAATTTAAAGTTTGATGTATATTAATTCCGTTAACACAGTCATGTAAACGCTGCACTTTGACGTATCGAAAAAATCGAATCGCATCAACTACAACCATTAATATTAAAAACGATGATAAGTCATGCAGACCAGTCAACATTTCCGATTAGCTTTGATTTAATAAAGATCTCGTAATTTCTTTTTCATGTGTTAGCGAAACATAGAAAATCAAAAACATAAAACTAATAACTATATGAACAATGCATTGTAGAAATAAGCGAAGACAATTTTCTTTTCTTCACTTCTCGTCCATATGGGTAAGTTTGAGAACTTGTATAATTATATCGTTTGGTTTTGTGATATTTTCAATATCAGGTCTACATTCCAAGGTCATTAAGAAAGGGTTTTAAAATATAAAAACTTTTACAATATATTTGCAACTTCTTAAAATGAAAATAATTTTTTTAAAAAAGCAGCATTTGTTTTTCTTTGTTGGAATATGAATGTGTTTTTTTTTCATTTTTTAGTATTTAATGTCTCTTACTTTTATTATAAAAATGATCAGATACTATTAGTAAAACTTATTAGAAATTTAACTGCAACACTGATAAATATTGCTATCGTCTAGTTTCAGTCAAAATTTGCCTTCTGTAGTGATACATTGTATCATCTTATTTTGGTAAACCATTTATAAATGACCTTACCTTCAACAATGGGGGATTGAAAAAGTCCCGCCAATAACGCAAAACACAGGGCTGTCCGCGTTTCACACAAAAACCTCGGTGAGCCAATTTTTCTTCCCATCATGATCAAGTCTGCGAAACTCTACTTTTTTTTAAGACACGACTGCCTGTTCTTAGCTAACTATGAAGTGTGAAATTTAAATTAATACTTTTCACCAAGCAAAGTTATTAAATATATTGAAAAGGAATGAAACCATCATTGACTTAAATATGAACACAGTGTGGTTTTACAAAAGCTTGGCGCTTTTTACATGCTTTAAGAGTCCTTAAAAGGATGTACGGTGAATTTCATTTAAAACAAGTCGTTTTATCGCGGTTTCATGCTTAAGGCGAACGGAAAAGGTTAGCCCGATTTTTCCTTTTTGTGTTCTTTATATCGCGACTTTTTTTTTCTAGGTAGAGGGTGTAAGCCCTATCTTTAATAACAAGAAATTCAGCGATGTAAACATTTTTTTTCGCGTTTTACAAGACAGACATACAATGGAAGGAACAAAATTTTATTCAAATCCTTGCAAAAACTACAGACAAAGTGAATTTTACTGACATCTCTTATCGTTACTAACGCAAACATGTAGTTTCTAAATACGCTAAATAAAAAACATTTTTCCATGCTAAATTTTCTTAAACTATGTCAAATTCAGTTTCAGATATTTCAATGAAATATAACTATGATCCTTATGTCTCCTCCTAACACAAACTGCTGATGAAAGCGAACAGGTTTAAGCAGTCCCCAGGAATTCGTGTTATCAGAATTCTAGTGTTGTTTGTATCACAGTCTCGCTCACGGATGTGCCCAGAGAATTTTTCGTGAACTCGTGACGTCCAGTTACTCGAACCTTCTGTGTAACTCTAGACCTCTTATCATTTATCTGTCACTCTCATATTACGTTCTTCAGTAAAAAGAATAGACTCAAAACACTTAATATCCAACAAAATGGTGGTTTTGTTGTGTTTTTGTGACCTTTTTAAAGTTGGTTAGGTTTTTACCAAATCGTGTTTATGTGAGAGGCAGCCCAAGATGATTCTGGTAAAATATTATAACTATTGACTTATTTTTTAACAGCATCCAACTGATACCTGTCCTAAAGAGGTAGAAAAAAACTCATCGTTATGGTTTTCTTTGTAGCCAACACTAATTCTTTATAAAGCATGACACACAGATAATGATTATTGCTTTATGTCTGTACAGTATTCCTGATAAGACTTATGTTAGTGATGAAGATTAAGATTATAATGATAAAGATAATGATGATAATAGTGGAGGAGGTCAAGGTGTTTTGTTGCGCAAAAAATGTGTTGACACTAGTGGTGGATATTTTAACTAAGAAGGTCTGTTTTTTTATGAAATATAGGAAGACAAAATTTATAAACAACAGGACAAAGGGAGATAAAAAGAGAAGCAAATATTAGGAGGCTGCTAGAAAATCAATACTTAGGTAATGGTTGCCACGTATAAACTGACAAATGTGTTTTTTTTCTTGTTTCCTGCTATTTTTCAAGTAATGACTTTTCAATTTTCTCTCTGATTTCAACAATATAACATTGTAGTTAGATAAGCATTCTTACTATGGAATATGGACTTTGTAACTATTGCTAACTTCGACAGAATACCCTGACACTGCTAAACATACATGCGCAATGTAATGCCTGTGCAAGTCATTAGGTTTATCTGTAATTGGCTGGCTAAAAGATGTCGGATCCTTGAGGCGAGGTTCCTGAAATGCAGTGTTATGCCGAGTCACTGGATATGATTACACGTTACATTCTCTATGTTTAACTTGAACGGGCAGGCAAATCAAAACAAGTGAATGCTTTTAGGGATTAACTTTTCTCGTAAAGAATCAAAACAAAAAGCAAATGAGATAGACAAATCGCGAGATCAAATACACAACATTCGTGTTATTATAGTAAACAGGCTGGTTTTCTTTTTACAGCATGGAGTTATCGACTTCTGATAGCTCTACTTTCGTCCGTGAAAAGTGCAACGCTGTCTTTTACCACGAAAAATAAAGAGCCTAAAATTCACGGTTGTGTTTTGTGGTTAGTATTGGAAATATTCTAGCTTTGGTCTTGACCGGATCTAGATCTAGCTGAACCCAGATTAAGACGATAAGGCCGGTTTTACATGACGCGTTTCTTGTACTGAAGATTCCGGAAGATCTGTTTTTACTTTTAATATTTGCGTTCCCATAGTGAACGGATGCAGGTGATATATATAGACTAAACTCTTTTGAGTCTTTAGTTCTCTGTACGGAATAGGCTTTTAATGAGAATTAGATTTTTTTCCAGTTTGCAGACGAGATTTTGATTTAAACAACTTACGTCTAACTTATATATCCGTGAATCTAATTCTTTATTTTAACCACCACTCATAAAGTTAAAAGCATTAACAAGAATCGCTATAGGGGCTACAACCTAGATCCAGAATAGAAGGTTTTATTGGGCCGCTGGTGTTTACAGCTTAGCCGCACTGCATATTTTTTATATTTCAGGTTGTTGAGCCAGTTTCCGTTTTCTGGCCTTGCTCTTTAGCATCAAACTTGCTTACTTTTGGTACGCGAGCAGGACTTACTTTTTATAACATATTGCATCCTAGTTTGTTGGTCGGGCGTTTTATTTTCTTTTGTTTTGGTTTTTCCTGCTTTGTCTTCTTTCATGGTAAAATGCTTCTCGCGCTGAGTTTTTGAAATCTGTCTGTGACCCTATTTTAGCTGGATGGACTAAGACGATAAAAAATCTTTAAACTTTATAAAACTATACGTCCGTGTTTATTATTCGATTAAGAGTTTAAGAAGACATGCATTATTGTTGCTAAATAGTTTCATTTAGTTAATATCGCCTAAATAAAATCTTAATTAAAGCTTGCGTTTAAATCCCAGTGAGCGAATCAGACAGAAAGCTTAGATCAGAAAAACATACTTCTTAATGGCACAGGTAATATAGGGTAAATTTTACACATCTAGAATCAATAGAAGGCGGAAGGGCAAACATGAATAAACTACAGTTTTACAGACTTCCTTACTTCTTTTGTTTTGATTCTTTAGAATGTAGATTAGATATAGTTCTAAAATCTTAATTAGATGTCCATAAATATAGCTCAGATGTAGAGACCAATTCAGATGATCTGGATTTAGAGCTTAGTTTTAAAGATATCTTGATCTAGAGTCCTAAGCAGGCTTAGATCTAGTAGTGGTTTTAAAATCTATGTTTTCTCCTGTTTTAAACTTTGCGGGTCATGTTTTCTCGCGGGTTAACCTTTCAGATAAGGGTCTGCGTGTCAAGCTTTCTTCTATTTTGTGAAAGTGAACGGTCTTAGGTTTCCATGACAACATCAACACACATTTGCATACGTTTCGGGCTACCCATGGTGTGATATTATAAGCACACTGACGAAAAAAATTTTTTTGTATACAGCGAATCTAGATTTTCAGAACGGTTGGCAATAGGAGTTTTTCTTTCTTTTTGTCGGAGCAGGACTTACACAAAGACAGCTTCTAATAATAAATGATTTTGTAAATTTCTATATCTCATTTGAAAGCACTATTTCAGTAAGTAATAATGTTCAAAATCAAATGTTTACGCCTTTGTTTCTTTTTTTTTTTTTTT
>BMAT01000903.1:17906-29588 GCA_019649035.1 Elysia marginata | reverse complement strand
GAGTTTTGTCTACTCAACTAAAGAAATTGATGTTATTTTTTTAGAACTGCCGTTCAAGTAAAAGTTTTCTAATTTAGTCTTGAACTCAACAACGATGATGTTCCTTTACATGTAGCGAAACACGTGCGTGTACGTTTTTTTTGTTTTTTTTTTCAGTTTCATGTCTAGTTTGTAACAAAAAGAAAAAAAAAACATATAAAAAAACTTTCATGGGGTGGGAGAATTTGCTCGGCAGCGTTAAAAGCGCAAAAAAAGTAATTACAGAAACAGAAGTAGCAGCAGCAGCAGTAGTAGTAATAGTAGTAGTAGTAGTAGTAGTAGTAGTACTAGTAGTAGTAGTAGTAGTAGTAGTAGTAGTAGTAGTAGTAGTAGTAGTTGTAGTAGTAGTAGTAGTTGTAGTAGTAGTAGTAGCAGTAGTAGTAGTAGTAGTAGTAGTAGTAGTAGTAGTAGTAGTAGTAGTAGTAGTAGTAGTAGTAGTAGTAATAGTAAATGTAGTTAGCAATAGTAGTAGTAGTAGTAGTAGTAGTAAGAATAGTTGAAGCGGTAGTAGAAGTAGTAGTAGTAGTAGTAGTAGTAGTAGTAGTAGTAGTAGTAGTAGTAGTAGTAGTAGTAATATTTAACATTTGAAGTCTTAAAAATTCATTGTTTAAAGTATGAACGACTGGTGATGTAAAAAAAAAAATCAACACATTTGAAAGAGTAATAAGACAGTTTGTCGCGGCTTGGTCTTTAATAGTACAGACTTTAAGCAGCAACGCGTGAGTATGACGGGAACGTCTATGGGTCTATTTTTAGAAACTGGTTTCATTATTTTTATAGTTTCCTCAATCTGCTTTCCCGATTTTCACGTACGCGTAGCTGGACACGGTGCGTATGCTTAAGGTCTCTATTCCCTCGACTTCAGCGCCGAGAAGCCACAAGTTCGAGACCTGTTTTGCCAAGTGATCTTTTACTCAGTAGGAAAGATTAGCTCCACACACTCATGTGTCAAAGAAGTACCCGCCTACAGACAGCTGCAAGTCTTGTCAGTTTACCACCAGAGTGACGCGCTTTATTTATAAAAATTGCTTCTTGGTGAGTTCAGAAAGGAATGATGCGTCGGAGAACCCATGTAGAGCGCTTTCACCGTTTTTGTAGATTAGGCGTCATATTTTTTTAAAATTCTTTAAGAATAGCTTGAGCCTCGACTGCCTTGCAACAGCGACTGATGGGAAAGTAGGAAACTGAAATAACTGTTCAAATGCAACCTTTTTTCTACCTTTTGCGATCTTTTTCTTCGAACCTTCCCAAGATCTATGATTGTTTTTTTTTTCTTTTTATACTAGTATCTTTGGTGTGTGTGTGATGGTGTGTTTGTATGTGTGTTTGTCTTTCATGGATCCCACCCCCAGCCCTCTTTCTCTCCCCCCCTTCCACCCGCTGCGCACACCAACCTTTCAAATATTCAGCTATTTTTATTTCTTCTTTAAGTTACTCGATTCAGCGACCTCCCTTCCCTCCTGCTCGTTGCTTCAGTTTACATATTTTGTCCTATCTCCTTATAACGTAGTTTTCAGAATATAGGCTTTTTTTTCATGTCCTTGCTTTGGTAGAGGTCTTTTGGTACGCTAAGAAAACAACTATCAAATCAACAGATATTGTATGTACTAGTTATGGCAGTCCGTGCTAACAATCGGTAATTGATTGGGTAGAATCTACATGTAGTAGATACCACCGACTTTATCAAACTTGATATCGCCAACTTTACTTCTCCCTCCCGTGATCGCTTTCTGCCACCTCCTTAAACTCTCTGTCTATCTTTCTCACACCCTTTCCATTTTTCTAATTTTAGTGACAGCCCTCCCCTTCGAAATCTCTATCTGTTTAACCCTGGTCCCTCTATTCTGGTGTGGAAAAAATTAAAAAACAACAATTTTAGATTGATATCTGTTTCTTGTGCCTTTCATTATAGTTTCTCCTTGCCCGAATCACCCGTTTGAATCACTATTTCTCTCTGTTTTAAATCAAACTTAAGGGTCTGTCTGTCTCACTCTCTCGCTATCTCTCCCTTTCTCTCTCTCACTCTCTCTCTCTCTTTATTTCTCTCTATCTCTCCATCTTGTCTCTCACTCAATCCCTCTGTAGGTTTCTTCCTCGTCTTCACCTAGATCTAGATCTAGTTTTTTGCGGGCCTTTAAAAAAACTTGTAGGTCATCTATAAAGGACAATACGCGAATGATAATAAGCTAATAGGCCAACAAACAAAACACTGTATTTGTAAAAAAATTCTAGATATTATTGATTTATATCAAGCTTTTCGCCTCATTTGCCATTTGAACAGAAAAGAAGAATCATGGCTTGAAGCTTGACAACAATTCACGCACGCCCGTTTCAAAGAAAATAAAACTAATCTAGGTCTAGATCTACATTTCAGTTTAACATTGCCAGCAAGCCTAGAGCTTTATTCGAAATCTAGAACACGAACATTGGTGAACATTTTCATTGATAAAGTCTATTGTTTTCCCCACTGCATTCGCTTGAAATTTTACATTAGCGATGACGCGAAAAGCATGATGAAGTAAAAATCATTCATAAAATCTACCATTGTTCGAATTTGCGTTCCGCACTAAAATCTTTCATCATATAAAAGTTTTAATCAGCACCAGTGCAGCACTTCATTTCATGAATGCATTTTAACCTTCAAACCTAAAATAGATTTCAAGTGGAGAAAAAAACTTGGATAGGCACCACGATTTTCACATATATTAAAAAAGTATATTCATTGATTCCAGAAATCACAGTGAAAGACCATTCTTGTTTGAAGTTGATATTCTTATTCTCCAAATTTCTCAACCTCTCACAAACAAGCCTTTTCTGACTGAAAGTTCACCTCTCCTTCCATTAAAATGTGATAATGTTTGAAAAAATGTATATAATTTTTACGCGCATTCAAGTTCTTGAAACAAGAAAAAAAATGATGTTCTTTTTTTTTCAACTGCTTTCATTCGAAATGCTTTAGTTTACAAATGTTGTAGATTTTGTTCAAGTATTCTTGTCAATGTCGTATCTCGTAATTATTACGCGGAATGGCGCATTTAGCCTAATTGCATCCATCTTATCTCAATATAAACAGTAAAATTTCGGGATATCTCAAACCTAGTACTATTGTAATAGATAACATTATTTTTTTATGTGCGTGATGCAGGTTTTATCCAACCATTTTTTAAGGCGGTGCAAATTATTGCGTTTGCGTTTTTTGTGTTAGAAACACAACAAATAAACAAAACTGCTTTGAGAGATAAACCTTCCAAAGTTGGTTTTCTCATCATTTTGTACGAGCAACACTTAATGTTAATTATAAAATTTCTTTGCATGTTGGAGATTCAAGCACACTGTACAGTAGGACGATGCTTCATTCTAGAAGTGAGCTGTCGAAATCGGTCTCTCTCTCTCTCTCTCTCTCTCTCTCTCTCTCTCTCTCTCTCTCTCTCTATCTATCTATCTATCTATCTATCTATCTCTCTCCCTCTCGCTCTCTCTGTTTTGGGGGCCTAGATAGCTCAGTTGGCAGAGCCCTCGCTCCGTAAACCCAGAGGTCGTGGGTTCGAGCCTCAGCCGAGCACAGTCCGGGCCCCTACTGGTTAGGTCGGATTTTAGTATAATGTGACCGGCTGAGGCTAAGTCATGGTATCCCCGCTAGCCTCTGGGTGGCAGCCCGTACATTGTCATTGGGACCCAAGTCCTGAGAGCACCTTTGAAGTGGGATTGGGCTTGTAAAAAATCCCTCAATCAATCAAACTCTCTGTGTGTCTCTCTCTACCGGCTCTGTGGCTTAGCGGTAAGACACTCGCTCAGAGATAGGGAGGTGCGGGTTCGTTCCCCGGCCGAGTCAAACCAAGGACTTTAAAATTGGCATGAGCAGCTGATCGGCAAAGTTTCTGGCATTATGGGTTTAGTGCTAAGTCTGGTCGGCCCGGTGTCCGGATAATGTGAATGGTGTGGTGTGTGCAAGCGCTCCTTACACCAAAGTGTGGCAGCACGTTTTCAATTGCCCCAAGCGCCGTCTTTGACATAACCTTGTAGTTGAAAAGAGACGTTGAAATTGAAACAACCAACCAACTCTCTGTCTCTCTGTCTCTCTGTCTCTCAGTCTCTATCTCTCTGTCTCTCTCTCTGTCTGTCTCTCTCTCCCTGTGCCTCTCTCTATCTCTATCTGTCTCTCTCTCCGTCTATCTCTATCTGTCTCTCTCTCCGTCTACCTCTCTGTCTCTCTCCTTCTACCTCTCTTTCTCTCTCTCTCTCTCTCTCTCTTTCTGTCTCTTTTTCTGTCTTTCTTTCTCTCTCTCCCTCTCTCTGTCTCTCTCTCCTTCTACCTCTCTTTCTCTCTCTCTCTTTCTCTCCCTCTTTCTCTCTCTGTCTCTCTCTCCCCATTTATCTCTCTTTCTCTCTCTCTTTCTCTCTCTCCTTCTACTTTTCTCTCTGTCTCTCTCTCCCACTACCTCTCTCTCTGTCTCTCCCTCTACCTCTCTCTCTGTCTCTCTCCCTCTGTCTCTCTCTCTGTCTGTCTCTCTCCCTCTACCTCTCTCTCTGTCTCTTTCTCTGTCTCTCTCTCTATCTCACTCCCTCTCTCTGTCTCAGTGTCGGCTCAGGGAGAAAAGAACATTAAAGACCTTGATACCGGAGTGGGTGGAAACAAACAATCTCATGATGGATCTCAAGACTTTGAAGGGACTGAACGATTCGATGAGGACCAAGAATCTTAACATACAATTATTGTACAGAGAACTTCCATGTGGTCTTGTGGAGGCTCCTGAACATTTTGAGTTCATCACAAAAGGAAATGGCTAATCTGTATCAAAGCTGATTTTCGATAGAGTTAAGCAGTAGTTATATACAACTTAAACAGGTTGGTTTCTCACAGACTGCAAAAATTTAACTGCAATGTCTCCAAATAGCTTGACATTCTTTTAAAGTTCTTGAGAGCGAAACATTCACCTACAACTGAAGGCAATGAGGGAGACGCTGCCATGCCAAGCAGCTTTCGTATACAATCTGTAAACCAAGTAGATGTACGAGTACATTAATTTTAGATTCTGGAAATTATGAAAGTTCTTTATTTCGATCATCATGAAGTCTGTGAACGGTTCTGTAGAGGACACTTCGTGATCAGACGAAGGACACACACAATGTAACAGATTTTGGGCTGGACTTTCTCCCGATCTAGTCATTGAGCAGGTCCTGATGAGACGTGATGGTGACCTGACACGTAGCCGTGGTTTTGATGTGTCATCTGGCTCCCAGTGGTTGCTACCAATGCCTCCTTGATCTAATATTAACTATTCTGTGCAAGAATTTACAAACGCGTAGCATGACACATGTGAACAACATAAGAAGAGCACAGAGTCATGATAGTCCTGCCATAACAAAGACACTGAGGCCATCTAACAGTCCCTGGTCAACATAGACCATGTTGGTACTGACACTCCTCTACAAAGCATTGCCACAAGGGTTACATAGACGAGCCTGTGACTCCAGAAAATGCACAAAAGTCTGGAAACCAAGTTCTTGGAGGGATTCTTTGAACCGCTGTGTAGGATTATTCCTTCAACATAATGAGATCATGATTTATGAGCCACAAGCAAATAGCACAAATTGATGGGGAATAAATCCTTGGTGATCACGAGCTGCTATTTCAGCGTCTGTCACCGCAGCAAGAGCCACCTCTATAGGCAGCAACGATCTTTTCAAATTTGAGCTCAGAAGTTACCAATCTGCACGATTTGACAGACATAGACTCATACGGGATCCTGAAGAGGCAGATCTTACTGATGTTGTACCCCATGGAACATACCAAAGTGTTGTACGATGTTGCCCCAATTTAATGTTCCAAGAAGTAGAGTAGAAACTAGTGATAGATGGAGGTTCCCTTTTTGATCGATTAGCCTCGCCACGTGGCTCAACTTTTGAGGAAATCTGCTCAATGTGCACTGGCTGTAAAGGTATCGACTGCTAAAATATACCAGGGATGTCATTGGAAGGAATATTAAAAGAAAGCTGGTATACTGTTTCTGTAAACGTGACTGTAGAGGAAAAACTAAGATAGCATACCATTTTTCTATCATATTTTTTCATTTATTTAATATGGGAAGTTGTTGCATCTCACTATTATATTATGATTCTGTTTTGAAGGTTGAATTGTTGCTTGCCAAAGGATACGCAAGTATAGAAGGTTCTAAGTACAGACAACATTACGTGGGAAAATATCTCATACCTTTGAATTTCGTGTTTCTTTTTCTATTTTTTTTTGTTGGGGGGGGGTGGGGGCTAGAAATTACAACTATAAGTACCTTTCAAATACTTTGCAAAACATAATTCATTACAACTTTTTGAGACATTCGCATTAAAGAGCAACTTGCATAATGCCTGGTACAAACAATATAAATAATGGTATTTTTCTCTTAAACTTCAAGGAACAGCATATTGTTATATATACGGCTAGTAAGATTCCGAAACGTATCTCTGTATTATATTATCATTTTACTTTGCAAGTTATATTTCTTGTTGTGTTTTTGTGTGACTCGTTTAAGGGTATTGAACTACAGTAGGTTCTGAAAACAACTGTATTATGATAAAAAGGGTTACGATACCGCTGACTTCCGCGGTTTTTCCAAAATTAATCATATATATACAATTTAATTACATTGCAAATATCATATTTCACTGTAAATTCTCAGGACCTTTCCAACGGGATGCAGCATGCATAAGTGTGGTGCAAAATGTTCATAATGGTACTTTACGCTTAACTTTATTTTTCAAACTTCGATTTCCGTGTCTTAACGTTATTTTTCGAACTTATCTGACCTGATTCTATAAAGAATGACAAAGAAAATAAATCATTTTGCAGAGACTAGACTTTACTGCTATGATCTAGACCTGGGCCTAGTCGGGTTTTAAATATTAGTACTTTGCAACAAAAATAAATCCACCTTATGCTTTGGTTTACATTTCAGACAAGCATAGTCATTGCAGTGTAGACAAAGTTTTGACTGTCTGATGACTGAAAGTTGTTGTTTCCAAACGGGTTTCATTCGGCAAAGGCGTACCTGTGCATCAACGATCGCCGATTGTTAACTCTCATCTCTAAGCTTGTTGAACACTAATCTTTCTTTTGTGACGTGGAACTTAACCAAGATTGGTCTAGAGCGATGACCATCACCGAGATCTCTGTAGGGTCACGCGCGTCTTGAATCAAACCCCAATCTTTTCCGTCTCCCTTCTTGCAGATTGAGCACCCCATTGTCAGGCAAAATAGGAAAATCTGGCGTTCGGATGGACTCCAATCACTATCTCCTCCCTACCCACTGGACCGATTTAGATGCGGTTTTCACTGAAGTTCATGAAAAAAATTACTCTGTGTTTTGGTTTGGTGTAGGCTCATGCACATTTTCCGCAACTATGAGAACTCTCGGCCTAAAGTTATTTGGTTCGATAAAGTTGAATCTTTTGTGAACGCTCTTTAAAGCATAATCCCGCAGCAATAGCCAGAATCACGTGATATAGGGTAGATCTAGGTGAGAACCTTTGTAGGACTGGGAACCTCCAGACGAAGCGAATCATTTTCTTGCAACCAGTCTAAATGAGTCTTGAGTCAAAATTGGAAAGTTATAAGATATTAGAAAAACAGGAAAGCTTAGTTTTTCTACGTTCAAACAAACGAAAACAGCCATATCATACTTTTGTGAGTAGTTATAGCCGTGGTTTCGTCAGGGTTAGGACTTGTGAAATTTCAGAGAGGAGAGAAAACTACCTTCAAAATTCAAACAATTAAAATGGAAAAAATCCCCTGGAAACCTTGAATCTTAAAATTAAGCACGTAAAACAAAAAAAATAGAAAAGATTAGGCGCGAAAATTGTTCACAAATAGATTTAATGTTGATATCTAGAAAAAAAAAATTGAGTTCCGACCAAACTTTGAAAGCCTACCATATACCTCAAAACCAGGCCATGTGACTTAAGACTCGATTAGACTGAATGCGAGACAAATGCTGAAAAAAACCACTGTGGCTGTTTTCATTCGACCAGCAAGCTTTTATCTCTTCCCAATTTTCCTAAAATGTCTGGACAAATTTCAGGCTATTTGTCGTATCAGCGTCAATACCAAACATGAAAGGCACTTACGCTCTTATACACTTTAAAATCAAATAAGTCGTAGAGATGTGAAACTAGAAGCGTTAGGTGGTTATACAGAGCCTACAAATTAAGACAGATCAAACAGCCTATAAAAAATATCTACATCAAACTTGATGTAATCTGAAAAACCTCTTTTCAGAAGTAGATTAATTCTTTTTTTCTACATTTTAATTTGAAACGAATTCTGATATGTTTTCATAAAAATGTAAATTTTGTTTTGTGCAACGAAATCTTTTAAAAGTACAGTACAATGCATCGTGTAAATTATCAAGGCATTTGGATATGAGACTAGCGTCATCTTACTAGGTAATAATAATAATAATATTTTATTTGTATAGCGCTCTTCTTTTAAATCATAAGCTCAAAGCATTTTACATGAATTGCATACCAATCTTTCATTCTCATGTACACTTATAGTTAGGAAGACATTGATTTAAACTACTGCGCTAAAATGGTATTATATACATATATTAAGACTTTATTGCACGTAGAGGTCAATAAAAAAGAGAAACGATCTTATGATACTGAAATAAATAAAACTGACGTAAGTCATTGGTATATAAAAGATTTCGAGATGATACAAATTTGCGGGGGAAAAAATGAACTTAGAGGTGATACTACGTTCATGAATAAAAAGGTAATCGTTGGAAATCACCTCTATAACCACATCAGACCGATAACCGCTAACGTAAGACAAGGTTAGTTTTCTTACCTCTTGCTTGTGCCTTGTCCACTTTGATGACCACCACCAGGGCAGCCAGAATGACCCAGGGTATGTACTGCATTGTGACAAGACAGCTCCGAGTCTTCCAGAACACAATTATATTTGGCACAGTTAACGGCGGTCGTCCATATTGTCTTGACCAGAAGAAAGATTGAAATATTAAATAAAAACAGTTATATGCTTGATTTTTTTTCTTTCCTTCTTATTATTTCATAAAGCCAAAGAAAATTACACAAAAGTGTTAAAACTCTTTCAAATATTTATTTCCTTTCCCTTCAATACGGCACAAGTCATTTAACCCTTTGTGTGTATTTATTGTTCTTAAAAATCTACATAGTATAAAAAGATAATAATACAGAAAAAAGGCACAAAATATCATCAATTTATCGTTATTTCTGTTGAGGACTTTCTGTTTATACAATTTAAAAAAAAATCTTTTGATAAGCGTTTTAAGCCAAACTGATTGAAGACTCAACTACGGAAAATTCAGTAGAAATTTCAATGCTCACTCTGAAGCTAATAATAAGAATTGCAGGGACAAGACAGCGCAGTCGATAGTGAGTGTGCGCGAATCGCGGAGGAAACACGCCCTCTCAGGAGCGAGTTGATGCAGATAAGGAGTTGAGTAACTAAACAGAAACAAAAAAAATTGCATTTAGTGCCCCACTGAGCAAACAAAAAAGGAGGGTGTGGCGACCTTGGCAAGCTAAGCTGCCTTTAGAAGGTGATAGAAAAATTTTAACAGAGCAAAACTGCAGTTGCGCGTTCAGGCAAATGTTATTATGACTTGGAAGTGTCACAAGGCAAATGTTTTCAGAAGTGATGAGATAAAACTGACAATAAAAATTATCTTTTTTATATGTTTCCTCAGCGCTGGTTCCACAGAGTTCTAAGAATTTCACAAAAACCTATCCATTATGATGACAATGATGTATACAAGATCATCCGAAACTAACAAGTGACTGGACAAACACAGAAACATACCTAGTTTGAAATAAAAACAGAATGGATAACAATAGTATAGTATTGATTTTGAAGATAAATAACACTGCCTGATAGCGCAATCTGTTGGAAACAATATCAATCATTAAAAAGTCGTGTAAATAAAACTAGGAATTTTCCAAATTACCCTTTGATTAAAAATGTGTTTTTTCTTTAAAAGGTGTTTGGCTTCAGTAATTCTAATGTCCTCAGACAAAGACTGATACAGATTTTAGGACTTGCAGAGAAAATAAAGCGCTTTTGCTTCAGTAATTCTAATATCCCCAAACAAATACTGAACCAGATATTAGAACCTGCCAAGGACCTCAAGCGTTTTTCCATAATCCTGCTTGAGGGTGGTTCTTTTCTCTTGTGTAAACTAGATCTAAATGGTCTAGAAAATGTATTATTTTGAAAAACTTTCGCAGAGGTACGAAATGTTTTATGCACAAAGTTTTGACCGAAACTGGATTCTAGATCTAGTTGCTTGCTATTGAATTAATTCATACTTCGACTGGAACTCATGATTGAAGACAAAACAGCAGAATTTTAGACGAAAAATGGCCACGTTTGGCGCAACGCAGAAGATTTGGTGCGTCTGTGTTCTGGTTTTCTCAAGTTTATTGGTTCTGGTAGCAGTCTTGCCAATAAAAAGTGAATTTTAGTGGACCCCTCGATAGACCCGATGGACTTAGATAAAAAAAAACACTACAATTGTGTCCCTTTTCTTTTTTTCTACCTAATGTCAGTGCTTAATAGAAACTTTAATTAAAGTCAACAGTTTAACCTGACCCCAAGGGGTTCACCTTAGAGGACTCAACTCTCCTATAGTTTAATTTTTAAAACATGAGGGCGATAAGCGACCCCTTCATTTTTAATTAATAAAGATAATAATAACGACAACAATAATAATAATAACATTAATAACAATAATAATAGTAATAGTAATAATAATAATAATTGTAATATTAATAATAATATTAATAATAATATTAATAATAATAATGATAATAATAATAATAATAATAATAATAATAATAATGAAAAATAGAATTTATACTGCGCATTGCGCTCTAGCATACAAGTCTGTAGCTAAACCCGTTTAAAAAGAATGCTCTATGCGCATAACATCTTTAGAAATTATGTAAAAAGTGTCGTAGAAGGAAAACCAATGTTCGCATTCACATGCTTTCACGCGTAAATTACACACAGGGCACACACACACGTACACACCATATCTCACGCGCGCACGCCGAAATATGACGTCCATAGTGAAAAAAGAACGGCCAATCAGCAGGAGACACGAATTTAAAAATTCTGAAACAGGAAAGTTTTCAGTCTCCTTTTGAAGATCTCCAACCTGGTATTAGGACTTGCCTAGGAACTCAAGCGTTTTCCATAATACCGCTTGAGGCACACACGTTCAATGGTACATTCAGACAAAACAACTGATGTATCAAATGCTTACATATAGAAATAAACTTAAACTCTTAACTATGACAAGGTATAAGACAAGATTAAGGCAGGCTTTTTTCTGAAAAAGATGGGTCTTTGGTAATTCTTTAAAATGAATTAGGTCTGCTATTTGTCTGACATCTTCAGGCATAAATATCAGATTACGTAGATAGACCAGTAAAAGAAAAAGTTTTCTTCCCTTAATACGTTAAAAGAGTTTAAGGCGTTGCAAATTTATTCAAATTCCTAGGTCTTAGTGCTCTTGACGGGGTATATGAGACCAAAAAATCGCGGGTGTAACTAATTTTGATGTTTTTGAAAAAAATATGCTAGTTTATACTCTATTTTAGCTT
>BMAT01000902.1:184375-207134 GCA_019649035.1 Elysia marginata | reverse complement strand
AATACAATCTCCTCCCCCCGCCCACCCACTCCCCTCATATTTTTCAGTTTATTCAATTTGAAGTGTTCGTTTTGTTTTGAGGTTACTGTCATGTGAATCAAATCATTTTCTGTTCTTGCTTTTTGAAAAAGCTTTTAAACTGTACAGAGAAAATTTAGTGCAAAAACACATAAATTCAAAACATGTCTGTAATCATAAAAACCTTTAAACCTCACTTTAAAGTGTGACTTGATGCCAAGGCGTTTTAAAACAGTCTTTAGACAAAATCAACACAAAATTTTCGAATTCTTCGCGAACATCATCTTCTGGCTCAAAGTTGGAAAATATGTCATGTAAAAAACAATGTACAAATTAGTATTCTTGAATACAGAAAGAGAAAAAAAATTGCGACGCTGACTTAAGGAGTCCATTTACTCATTGATGATTGTTAAGTTAGATTTTACAGACTTTAAGCAGCAATGCGTGAGTATGACGCGAACGTCTGTGGGTCTATTTTTAGAAAATGGTTTCATTATTTTTTATAGTTTCTCAATCTGCTTTCCCGATTTTCACGCACGCGTATTGAGACACGGTGCGTGTGCTAAAGGTCTCTTTTATGTCCAATAACCGGCATCACTTTTTGGTGTTTTATCGCTGATTTCTTTTGCTTGGTGTGATGATAATTACTGCGTAATCTCCAACTTCTCCGGGCAAAAATATAATGAGAGAAACACACGAGGCAACTATAAATAAAATGATGCTGGTAATTTGTTTATCGGCTTTGAGATGTGTAATTTATTAATGTCCATACAGACTGTGTGGGGGTCATTGCGTCTGGTCCATGTACTTTGACAGATTTACCGTCCTAGATCCTCTTAGCTGCCCGAAGCTGAAAGGGCATACGGTGAATTTTATTGCGTCAAAACTTTTCTCTCCCCACAGATAGCCTACGCCTAGGGCGGGAGCTAGGGATAGTTAATATGTGCTACACGGATAGCTCACCTGCCCTGATATACAGCAGGTACTCGATGCTCGCCCGCGGTGCCTGTGTAAGGATGCTGCCCCGGGTGCTGATGAAGGCGATAGCCGCTTCCAGGACGATGCACACTGACAAGATGACCAGGTGGCCGAGTATCAGGCTGCGCAGGTCTGAGGTGCACTCGTGGTCAGAGGTAAACTTGACCACTCCCCGCACGATCGCCAGTGTGATAAGCCTGGGAAGTAGGGAGAAAACAGAGGGGTAAGAAACTTTGTAAAGTGCACGATGGCATGGCTTAACATGGTGGCGAGGATAGTTGGGTGCTCCGACGCGAGTAAGATTATATTTATGGCGGCAACTAATGTGTTATTTAGCCTGTGGAAAGGCATTAATCTGAATTAAGAAATACATTTACACGTTTAACGATGGAGCTGAATCGACGGGAAGCCGTTACGTTAATAATTGAAATCTTATCCTTTCGGACATGGTTTTGATCAAATCATGATAGCTAACGTGTGTAATAAGTATCAAGATAAGCGATACATGTCAAGGTGTCCATGGTTTTTTAAAATAAAAGGCGAGTCGATGAGACTGGTGGCGAATACTATGAACGCAATATCACTGTGCGTTAAGTTAGGTGGCGATGTTTATTTATTTAGCTAGGTAAAGACGAGAAAAAAAAGCAAAATAATATTTTATGAATGACCAGCAAGGCGAATATAGGCCTTGCATGAAAATGAAACCTTACTTTGACAATTGACAACATAATCATGTTGGACTTAAAAACGACGCACATATATAATGAAAAATAGAATAATATTCATAGAAAAATAAAAAAGGGACACAGGTAAAACTGTTTCCATCAAATGCACTGCTTGTTGTATGATCTCTTGAGGAGAAGAAATACATGGTAAAACTTCCAGTTACTCGCATACCCCGGTCCGATTTAGAGCAAATCTTGCGTGAGCCATATGCAGAAATAAGCGACATAATGGGTTATAGGACTAACTCTTCCTACTTAAACTTATGGAACCTATTATTATAGAGTATGTTAAGCTAAAACTTCTACAGACAGTTCCTCAGAACTGCGTCACTTTCCTGCGGGAAACTGGGAAACTACCCCAGTGACATTATGATTACTCAGTCGTCGAAAAAACATCAACAACAAAGGAATACGACGATCTAGAAGAGTTTCGGCTTACATGAGGTACGTGTTTTACATGGCACTTTGAGCAGGTGGGAACTCAAATTTATACATTAATCTTAAGATACCCCAAAAAGAAAAAATAACAGCCTTTTCTGTCCAGTCTTCAAAAGCTCTGTATAACATTTCAAAATCTTGCACCAAGAGACTGAAAAGATGCAAGAGATTCCCGCAACCATGCCTCAACACCTCCTGGGTTTTTGTGTTAATGAAACGTTTAAGCATGTTCTGAGAAGCACGTACACGTTCTCTCCACAGACAGTTGCGTCAACATCCGTCTCCTAATGACGTCTTTCAACCATTTTCTACGTTTGGGCATGCTCAAGATACGTGCTTCAGCAAACACCTTACGTTTCGTAATTGACAATTTTACTCTTTTCGTATTTTATCCGCGTCGTCTTTTTGTAAAAGTCTCAGTTTTTTTCTTTTCTTTTTTTAACCGATTTCGACCAGACTCTTCTGACGCCTTTTAATTGTTTTTCTACCTAATACTCAAGGAGCAAATAAAAAAGAAGAACGAAAACATTCTCTCTCTTCGTGTCTCTCTCATTTAATTTTCCGAGCTTAAATTGATCTTTTATGCCCATTTTCCACGTTCTTTTCTCCCTCCCCTTTCCTTTCTCTTTTCTATGTCTGTCTATCTGTCTGTCTGTCTATCTCTCTTTCTCTCTCTCTATTGCGCACACACACGCACTCTCTGCTTTCTATATATCTTCTGCAATCTTAAATTTTTCTTCAGCGGTATCACCAAACGACCACTCAACTGACCAACCAATCAACCAATATAATCTACTTTTTGTACACCTAATTTTCTAAATAACCGAATCTTTGGGTGCTGCAATGACTTTGAAGTTTCAGGCTGTTGTCTTCTTCAGATGGCTATTTGAGCTGAGTTTTTTAAATCTGGAATAAACCACCTCTAGCAGCTATCTACACAAAACAGTAGCCCGGAACTTTGAAGCATGACAGAATTACTATATCCCTATAGTTGAGCACAGACTACTAACTGTGCTATTACATTACGAATTGTGTTATTTATTATACTTATATAATATCTGCATACATATTTATCTTATTGTTTGTCAGTATGTCTGTTCGCTGATATGCATTTATTTACAAATTTATATCCCATGGAAGGGCCAGTTTCTCTCACAAAAATAGTCTGTCTATACAAGAACTGGCTTGCTCTGATGCTATCCACATAATCAAGTCTCCTAGATTTAACACCGGTAAGATAGTCTGATTTTCAGTTTTCAGGACACATAACCCTCTCTTTTCTCTTCTACTCTGCACGTCTCACTGAATATAGTTTTTATGTCTCTAATCTCCTCAAACTAGTTTGTGCAAACAAGGATTCCTGCTGGTTGAGTGTATAATCGAGAGACTAAAAACTCTGCATTTTGCAGTCTCTGGGCTTTCCTTAATACGGCGTGTGCGCTTGTCATGTCTTGAAAATGTTTTTTCAAGATACATTAAAATACCATTAATACGCCACAAACACAAGTAGTGCTAATTGTAAAAAAAAAAAACAAGGAAAAAAAACGGTGAAACAAAGCAATATTTTGGTCAGAGTTTTTAGGTTCTTTGAAAACAGCAGGTGCAGGCAACTGCATCTATTTCGTGGCATTCAATCAAAAGGCCTACAGAACAACAAAAAATAATAGGAATATTATATGTTTAAGTTAAAGTTCCATAATCAAAGAAATGTTTAATGGAAAAACGTGGGCGGTTAAACGGCGCAGAGAAGGACGAAAGAGGTTGATAAGTGTTATGATAAAGCACATTGCGATCGATGGCTTTTTTTAGACAGACTAAATATTTAGAAGATCCCAATGCCCGATTTAAGTACCAAAAACCTTTTCTGACAATAGCTGAAGTCTATCGTGTTTTAGAAAGCCACAAAAAGTTAAATCCTTGACAAATTTTTCGTGGTAAGCAAAAGATAACCTACGGTTTTGGTAAAAAAAAAGCGCCGTTTCTATTATTAATTACTTAAACAAGTAAAATTAATGATTAAGCAATTATTGATATCCTTTCCTTTGAGTCTTAAGACTAGACAGGACGAATACATGAAGCAAAAAGGATGTTCACTGCAACACCGTTTCATGAACTTGAATAGTAAGTGGGTCTATTACGTTTGCTCATCACTGCTTAAAGTGGCTTAAGTAGTATAATTTTTTAAGGGAACAAAGAGGATATAGAAAAAGATATAGAGGTAGAAAGATGGAGAAAGAGAGTGTTAAAGAGTAAACGAGAAAGAGGAAAAGGAGAGAGATTTTCATGCATCTTCTCTTTTTTTAAATTCAGCTTCTTGTTTTTCAGGAAATGAGTCCTTAATTTCATTTTCCTTATTAACAAACTTATTATTTTGTCCACTAAAACTGTTACAATTCTATTAGTTTGAATGTTTATAAATTAGAGCGCACAATGATTTGCATAGTTTCAAAACCATGTCTTGTATTTTTGTATAAAAAAAGGAAAGATATGGCAATTTATATTACGGCTCTTACTCTTTATGCAAGTACTTTAAAGCTTTAATTAAGAGACCGAAAGCTTTATTTCGAAGCAATCGCTTTCATAAGCATTGCCACTTTTTTTCAATTAATAAAAGATAGACAGTAAACTTTCTCTAAATAAGGCTGTTCATTGCATTATAATTTACCCAAACCAAAAGAAGTAATTTATTTTCAGGCCATCAAGTTTGAAAGAATCCAGTTTCAAAACTTTCGGTTGCCAACCAAGCTTAACGCAACATCGCAATTAAATTATCCACAATCAATGCTAACGTGAGATTGATCAGTGTTGGCGCCGTTCGGCCTGACCAGGCAAGCCTCTGGCATAAAGCACTGACTCAGTACAAGGTTAGGGAGTCTTGCAACATTAAAAAAAGGACGGTTTGAGCCTCAGCTCTATTGACTTGAGGTTTGACTTTCGAAAAACCTTCACAAATCGGCCAGATATGTTTTTCCTTAGGCATTTCTTTTGGAAGGAAACTAAGTTTACAACAGGAATTTTTGCTGTTTTTCTTTTCTTCAAGATTGGCGCCAATGATAAAAAAGTCAATTGTATTTGTTGGCTTCATCCGAAGCAGTTTTGTTAACTATGAAAGCGAAAGCCTTTGGTGTCTGGTATAACTTTGTTTAGATAAGAAGAAAACAATTTTATTAGTAAAAATTGTTCAAATACATAACACATAATTTATCATGATGAAAGGTTTCATTATGATCAAAAGTAACATATTTTCAAATTATTATCTTCCACAGTAGACTGCAGATGATTAGGCTATATTCCGGCGTTTTATCTTTTTTTTTTAATTTTCATAATCTTTGACGCTTTGCTGTTCTCTAAAAGCTATGTGAAAATATTTTATCGAAAACATATTTCACGCTTTTTTCGTCAATTTTGTTTTGTTACTCAATTTTTAATCTCTTTCTTCCCTAACCACAGGTTTACACATTATAAAAAGCGAATGTCATAGGAGATGCCGGGGTTAGCTTTTTCGTTTTTGAACAGTTAACAAGTAGACTTTTTAAAAAAATTAAACCACTGTCAGGGTAGTTGGTTTTATTGAGCAATCTAATTTTGTTGTGACTGTACAGTTGCTGTTTTTCTTTTTTCCCAGTGCTTCTTTTCTTTTGTTTATAACATTCCCCTGTATCATCCCTCACATAAATATGAATTAAATGAAACAAAAATTCAACTTTAAATCTTTCTATAAAAATACAAAACAGTAAGCCTTGACAAACCAGTGCTGATATCATTACAGTATCATACAGACTGAAATAACAGGTAACATTGCTCGAACGATTTTTTTCAAGAAATGGAAACTGTTCGCAAGTCAATCCGCCGTATACAACAAAATGGTTCTTTTCCTCTTTGGTCTGACGAATCATGGGAATTTCCGCAAATCGAATTGATTGGAAATGAGTATGATTGTCGGGTCAGTAAACATTGAGGAATAGAGAATGAGAGCAAGGAGGTTGGGTGGAGGGAGGTGGTCCATGGCGGTTCTGTACTTTTCAGACGGCTTGGGTATAAGCAATCAGTGCTAGAGATCATTCTTCCACCAAGTACGAGATAATGTGATTTCTGATGTTTTAAATCTTATGAGAACCAGTGGTATGATAAGATTGTAGGAGTTTTGCTGAAGGATCATCTGCTGCGAAATATGCCTCGAAATAGTAGGACAAGTTTATCGTTTGTAAATATCCTGGTAAGTTATATAATTAGTTGAAATAGATGCAAAAGCTAGCTTAACTATTAAGTCTAGTATAAAATTGCCTTGATTATCTAGTCAAAGTGAAATGGGTCAGAACAAAGCTCAGGAGCCTCTTCTTTTTTCAATGAACTACTTCCTGGTCTCTTCATGGCCTTAGGGGAAAGTAAGCTTGTAGGTCAGGGAGACATAACTTTTCTAAGGATCAACTAGAAATCCCCGAGGAAACGTAAAGACAGATAAGAAGGGAATAGAATATTGCTGTGTATGTGTGTGGGGATGGGGGTGGGGGACGGGTGGGGAAAGGAAGAGCAAAGGGGTGCAAAGGATCGAAGAGGGTTAGCAAATAAAACACACAAGAATTGTTGGCAGCTTATCTGCGAGGAGAAAAAGAAAGTGGATAGTACAATGTTGTAGTCTATTAACATTTAAGTTTTTTGTACATGTAGTTCAACGTTTCTTTTTTGTCAGAACAAAACTAACAATTGCAAGGTACATTGGACTTAAAACATATTTTGGTTTATTCGTAGAGACCTGACGAAGCCTATATTGTAACTGCATACTTTTCTAGAAAATTCACTTTTTTAGTATAGATAGGTATCGAAACACAACCCCTGAAAGCTGAAACATATCCCTGAGATCATGATTAGCCTTAAATCGATATTTCTGACATCAAGCGTTGATTAAGTATTAGAACTAGACTAGCTTGATAAATTATGATAGTTGAACGGATATAATGGATAGATCATTTCATTAGGATCGAAATTAGCCAACCTTAACAAATTGGACGACCTGAGATCCATGCCAATATTTAAATGTTAGATCAAAAACAACTTTTATAAGAGGCATGGTTATTTAAAAAACACGTTACATCTAAGCAATAATATTTCCTTAAAAGATAATGCCAACACAGAATTCATGAACGGCTATGTGTTTGATTGGTTGAAGGAATACTGATTTGCCTAAAAACATTCATTAGATTTTATGTAATTTATTTGAATAATGTACGGAATTCAGTGCATTAATTGACGATTAAAATTTTAATGTGTGAAAAGCTTTGAGTTTCAAATACTTTTCTCACTTGAAAATTTAAATTTAAAAAATATTTGTATTTGAATTGAAATCGATAAAAAGCTCTATCGATTTTTATACATAAAACCATCTAAACCTCCTGCCTGAGCCATATAGCCATCGTTAAAACTGCGACTGAAAGTAGACAACCTGGTCGTATAGTTCCAGACCTATGATTACAAAAACACCTACGATTAGCGCAAACTATTAATTTTTAATGAATAAGTGGAAAACTCGACACTCCGGTTTTTTTTCTAAATAGGAAAACTTAGAATTATGCAATGGTCACATTGTTGAAAACTGTGTACTTTTTCAAGCGTAAAAGTGCTACCCTCTGAGAAACATTGAAAACAACGGTGAGAAACAAGTTTCAGGCTCTTTGTGACATTTAGGTTAGGAAAGAGCCAAATGTTACGGCCACTAGCAGTCAAAATGGTGCCAAGAGACAAACGAAAAACTAACGCTTCACCGTGCGGTGTATCGATCTTGCTTTTGTCTGCTTTTTGGTCCATGGCGAATTACTCCCGAGGGAACAGACGCAATGCTGTTTTTACGTGGATACAATTTTCCCGTTTGACAGAAAAAGTTAGAAGAGATTTTCGACTTCAACCCTTTTTAAAACAGAAAATTTTTTTCTTTTTTGTACCGCAACTGCAATCTCATTTAATAGTCATCTTGTTGTAAAATTCGCTTTCTGAAAGTTAACTATTTCAGTTGCTTCTTTATCCAATATGTTTATATTTTGCGATGATTTTCTTCTGAACTTTCGCAAATTTTTGTGTGCAGTGGTGATGAATAAATGAATACTTGATCTCACTGTTTTGAGAAGATTTGATTGTTGATGGGTAGACTAAACGTCTACAAATTTCGTTACAAAGATGATTTCTTTTTTTTTATTCTATCCTTTTGCCATTTTCCATCTTTATATATCTATCAGCTTTTGGATTTATGCAACAGTACAAACAAATATTATGAAAATTGATAGGTTCATTTGTTCATCTCTTTGTCTCTGTAGGCCTGTATTTCTATGTCTGTGTTTTTCTGTCTACATTTTTCTCTTATCATTCGGTGTTGAAAAGCTGAAACAACTTTGTTCGGATGCTGATTAAAAGCTTCCAAGGGTGGGCTTGAGATATGGAAGTGGTTAATAATTAGAACCAGGGAAATCTTACACATCATATTGAAGCATACACGCGTACAAAAAGAATAAGAGAAGAGAAAGTTGAGGAAGAGGCTGAGTGGAAAGAACAAAGAAGTAGAAGAAAAATAGAACGTCATAGAACAAAAGACAGACAGACAGCCAGCCAGATAAAGGGAAAGCAAGAACAGGAAAATGTGATCAATTTGATCATTCAAATTTTTTTCTTTCTTTGTAGTATTCCATGACAAGAAAAATGTGTGGCATGGCTTATTACACACAGTAACAAAAAGATAGAGTCGAGACAGACAGCGAATTGTTAATTACACACAGTAATACAGAGGAATGAATCGAGACAGACAGCGCATTGCTCATTACACACAGTAATACAGAGGAATGAGTCGAGACAGACAGCGCATTGTTCATTACACACAGTAATACAGAGGAATGAATCGAGACAGACAGCGCATTGTTCAGTACACGCAGTAATAAAGAGGAATGAATCGAGACAGACAGCGCATTGTTCAGTATACACAGTAATACAGAGAAATAAGTCGAGACAGACAGCGCATTGCTTATTACACACAATAATACGGAGGAATGAGTCAAGACAGACAAAGCATTGCTCATTACACACAGTAATACAGAGGAATGAATCGAGACAGACAAAGCATTGCTCATTACACACAGAAATACAGAGGAATGAATCGAGATAGACAGCGCATTGCTCATTACACACAGTAATACAGAGGAATGAGTCGAGACAGACAGCGCATTGCTCATTACACACAGTAATACAGAGGAATGAATGGAGACAGACAGCGCATTGTTCAGTACACGCAGTAATAAAGAGGAATGAATGGAGACAGACAGCGCATTGTTCAGTATACACAGTAATACAGAGGAATGAGTCGAGACAGACAGCGCATTGCTTATTACACACAGCGATACGGAGGAATGAGTCAAGACAGACAAAGCATTGCTCATTACACACAGTAATACAGAGGAATGAGTTGAGACAGACACCGCATTGCTCATTACACACAGTAATACAGAGGAATGAGTCGAGACAGACAGCGCATTGCTCATTACACACAGTAATACAGAGGAATGAGTCGAAAAGCCTCTAGCCTATTGTCGCAAATCTGGGCCAGAAAGTGAGCTGTAACTTATAAAACGACCACAAAGTAAGCGGTAATTTATAGGAAGACCACAAAGTAAGCTGTAACTTATAAAACGAACAGAAAAGCTAAAATGTTATCTGTTCTCCGAAGTTATTAAGCCTGTTCATATCTTCCTGTTCGAGTATTATTTTTTCACGCTTTTAAAATCATTCTTGACCGTACCGATCTATTCAATAAACAAATAGTAGTGTCTTGACTTTGTGACTACCATTCGAGCCTACAAGGCAGTAATCTAATCCCACAAATTTAAATTTTAGTGTAAACCTTGTAGAAGCCTTGAGAGATGTTGTGTCTGAAAGATCATGCTCTGCTTTGACCATTTCACGAATAATTATAACTAAAAATATGCTCAGCAAGGCTAAAATATCATTTTCCCCCAACTCGTGAATGACGTTTACCTTGAACAAAAATAATCTTAAATCTTCTGATCATTGCAGGCGGTGCGACAGCTGCACCACAATAAGCTTAAATATATTTAAATTTCTCGTATAATCTATACGAGGCGTGTAAAGCGTTTAACGTAATCGTTCGTTGTGATTGATGTCTGTGCCGAGTGTTTACATGTAAACGAAAGTGGTTGTTGCCTTTCTTGCGATGCAATTCAAGTTAGCAACTTGTTTAACACTGTTACTCCTTAGTATGAACTTTCTGCAAGAATCTTCCTTTTCAAAAAGCGTAGCGGCGGTTTATGATGCTTAAAGCTATATTGGGGTGGCAAGGCAGAGGGTACCAAACTCAAGGTTTCGAGTCAAACTTAAGGTACGCATTTTTCGATATTTTTTCTTTAACTAAGCTAACCACTGATAAACTACTTGGATGTTTTCCGCCATCACATCACGCTTTGAACACCCGGTAAGCGTATTTAATTTTAACAAAACGAAAAAAAAATTATAAAGTTCTTTGATAAAGAGGGCGTATCATTTTCATTTTGCATGAGTTGAAATTTCTTACACTTCCATCAAATACAGCAGATTTTGTCATAGGCTCGCTCATGGTCATATTATGTTCCCTTTAATGGCACTTTTTCTGATGATAATGGTGATGGAAATAACCTTGGTTTTACTGATGATTCGGGTTATGTAAAGTAGAAAGCAGGAGAGAGAAAGAAAAAGATTCTCAAGAAGATTAAGCGTCGATGATAAAAGTAAAGATGTATAATTTGCTTTAGGTGTAATGGCAGTGAGGTTTTGTTTGGCAGTTGCAAAATGACTCAATAAAACACTTGCGCTGGCCAATCATTTAATCAAAATCTAAGCCTCAACGATAAAAAAAATCTACACAGGTACACTAATTGCGCAGGTATCTTTTTTGTGAAATTTACATGAATTGCTATGGGCGAGATTAAAAACGGTTATCATTTAAAGCCAGCTATGAAAATATACTCTTAAATATTCAGTCGAATTTAGGTGTGGGACATAGATGCCAGTTTGCTACATTGAAAAATAAATTGTTACAAATACCTTCACTACCTTGCATCATGAAAAGTAGGAGGGTTAGTCGAAGAGAATGACGCCCCTGACATTATCTTTGAGCGTTAGTGCTATACTTGGATATTACAGAAGGGTTGGAGCTCGCCATAGGATCATTGGATGTCAGCCCTGAATAATAGATTCCCTGCCAGACGCCATTTCCTAGCTACTAAAATATTCACTCAACCTAGTAATGGTGGCAACACTACGTACAGCGGTTCAAGGGCTGCTGCTATCTGTCCCCCAGTCCCAAACACCCAACCCCTCCAACATACACCCCTCACTCTCCAATACTCACCTAGTGTATTGCAGCTTGCAGATTTACACACCCTAAGCTTTTTCTGATGCCGATACGGAGTTTTACGGACATGTCACTAACCTATTCCCCCTCCTCTTTTTAATAACTGTTATTGAGAGTGGGACGGCCTGTCCGTTGTAGGATTTGCTTTTATTTCGAGTATATACCTGTTTTGGTAATTTCTTTTTTTTTCTTTTTCTTGTTCTTTGTACTTTAATCGTGTAAATGAACTGGCAACTCAGAGAATTTTGAATAAAACAATAATACAACCAAAAATCGAATGCTACTATTGAATCCTCAAGCTTAACAGAGGGAACTGTATAAAAATCTACATAGTAACCAAACTGTACCCATGAAAGTTTATTCTATGCTACATCACCTTGATGTGTCTGTTAATGAAATTGTGGATGTTAATTTTCATAAACCGAATTAGCTGACGCGGCTTGGGCTCGAATGCTTCTGTCTGTGTCAGCTTTTGTCTTACTCGAACTTTCAAAATCGATTCACCAAATGTTTTGGCTGTTCAATAGTAACCTTTCGGTCTGTCTGACTTAATTCGGTCTCTACGAAAATTGAGTGGGTAAGATCAGCGGCCACCGACCACGGGTATAATGGCTGGGACACGCAATTAACTCTTACAGACTTAAGCTTTAAACCGCAACTAGCCACTGACGCGACAAGGATAACTATTCTCCACCAGTCTTACTTGTTAGTCTTTGAGAGAAGTCTATTCAAATTTATAACTCAGCCCTGGATAACTTCGATAAGCCACAAACTAAATCAAATCATGAGAGCTAGACTTGCACCACAGACATTCCTTGAACAAGTGTTATCTATTAAAATAAAGTGAGATGGAAAGTGAGAGGAAGTTGCGGGACGCGATGTAGTAATATATAAACTTTACTTTCAGCTATTATTTCAATCCATCTCTTATTCCAACATATTTATTCTTCGACCTCAGTGGGTTCTCATTCAAATACTATGCTGAATACATCTAGATCTACGAGTTTATGGGAAAATGAAAAGAGGCCGAGAATATTTTGGATCGAAGATGAAGCAGTGAGGGTCTGAAGTTCAAAGTCAGGCCAGGCAGTGTTAAGCGATCGCCTTTCTGATGTCGGACTGGGGATACGGGCTAAACTAATGCATAATTCAGGATTCACTGGCAGCCCATCAATTCATTCCATGCACCGTGCTGATGTTTAAGGCCATAGATGTCTCTCCTCCTTTATTTATCCCTTTATTTGCCCAATTGTTACTGTGCTAGTGGGTCTACTAGTGATATACGTAACGTTTTTATGTCGTTTAGATTATATTTTATATATTTCAGTCTAATGTCAATCTCATTTATTATATAATATATGCCCGCTAGTGTGTCTGTCTGTGTGTTTTTCTATTTCTCTGACATTTTATCAGCAAATGTATAGAAAGCAGCTGACCCTATCTATCTATCTATCTTTCTATCTATCTATCTATCTATCTATCAATCTATCTATCTATCTATTTATCTATATATCTATCTAATTATCTAACTATCTATCTATCTATCGACTGTATTTTGTCTCATTATCACGCCAGCAAACACTTCGTTCAATTCAGTTAGTAATTTTATATATTTCTACAAGTTAGGTTTCTATTTCTCACATATTATTAGGTTTCGAAGATTACTGCAACTGACAAAAGCATATTATTTTGGTTACTCCTAGTATTTGTAAAGCTAGCTAAAACGTAACTGTTTGACTTGTATTTTGTCGAATGATTACTTTTAAAGTACGATGTCTTGTGACGACTACTTTATACATTCAATATACTCAAGTTGTTCAATAATATATTCGATTTGCTGTATTTTTGTATGCAGAATGTACACCTCGCATATTTGGGATTTAGGTGATTTATTCACACCATGTATATTTCTTTTCTTGGCAGGGTCCGTATATAATAACCTCGGCAGATGAAACCCTTTTTGTGAGAATAAACTGTTGGATTTTATACCCTGGTCCTATTCTTTACAATTGTATACTACAACGTTCTTCTCTACGAAAATTATAATTGATAAATTCAACATTATTGGAATGGTATGATTCATAATTATATCCTTCCTTAACGTGAAACTGATCATTACAACTGAAGCAAAGTCTTGTTTTGGGAGGCACAGCTGTCTTTGCGCTCCACTACAATCACTTCCTTTATGTTGGCTCTGACAAGTGAAGTAGGTTTGGCACTGATGAAGTGGGTCTGAGAACCCTTTTTCAATAAAAGAATAATCAATTAGTCTGGGGTCAATGGAATGCAAATCACATGGCGCATAAAATTTGTAAAGTCAAGTTTTATGTTTAGTTCGTTTAGCTCGAAATGGATATTAAGGAGTTTGTCGTAAAATCAATAGATAAGGACTTAAGAAAATCTGTAATTGATATTTCACAGTAATGACAGATTGGGTTGTCTTTATGCGGGGACTTTCCCTGGGTTTTAAGGGTTCCATTGATTTGTTTCGTTTGACTTTTTAAGGATATTTAGAACAAAGCCGAATTGATAAGGCATTTTGTGTAGATATATACCTGTGGAGATTTAGTTAATTTTCTTCTCAGGCTATGGAGACTCAATGATCTAGAACCACTAGACAACTGTGTTTGCTCGCCACCTTCAGATGGCACCAAAGACATCATCTTTTCGTAACATTTTCCCTCTAAAATTTTCATTTCAATTTTCAGTTCAGTCGGTACCAAAACTTATAAACGCTCCCTATTCTGGCACACCACTTATTCATTTTCTTCAACGATGAAGCGCATAGCAAGGCTGTTATTATATTACTTAAAAGGCCACCTTCTTCTATGAAACATTGAGGGAAGACGCACTTGTGTATGAACAAGGTAAACCAGACACACACATCGCACACACTAACTTAGAGATGGAGTCCTTTAAAATTTTTATTTTGCTTTAAAAATATCTCAAGGTGTGAACAATCTAGAAAAACCATTTTTAAACTTTAAAGGCACAAATGAAAAAGATTTTAAGAAAATATAACGGACTGAATGTGTCCGAATTCTGGCTTGAGCACGAGCTACTCCAAAAAAAAGCCTTCAGAGAAAAGATATTATACATTGGGTTTTTAAGGTCTCAACACTGAACATTTTCTCATCCGGTATTCAAGCTAGGGTTTCGCAAAACTAATTGACATTGAGTGAACAATTCGGCTTCATTGGACAGTGGTCGCGGTCGCTCAAGGGACGATCTTAAGTTTGAGGTATCTTCTGGTTTCATGGAATTTATTTTTCTCAGAATAAGTAGCATAAGATCAGCGTTATCGTCTCGAATATTCTACTTACAAATTGCATGAGAAATAATTATTGTTTGCTTAACAATAAGTAGATTTTTTTATCCTACTTCTCAAACTTGCTTTAAATGTTAAACATCTAATAATGTCTCTGTTTTTCACCGTTGCTTTAAGTTTAATTGCTTTAGTCCGTATTATTTTTTTCTACCAATTTCATCATCAGTCATTGAAAGCCGCACCTTTTTCTACAAAGCGACAATTTTCTTGTCGTTATTATCATCATCTTAAAAGTCATCATTTAGACTTTTACCGATGAGAAAATCTAGCATGGCACATGTGATGTTTTGCCATGATTTTGTGGTCTATATGTATCTGCCTGGCGACTTTATCGGGATTGATGGCCCCAACCTTATCTCCTCTTTTTTCTCTATGATTGCTTATAAATCTTTGTCTCAGTATGTTACACATCTCCCTAACCCACTATTCGCTAAGTCTAAATAATTATGTCAATTGATGGCCGATTTATATCTATTTTGTTTTCCTGTGTATTTATGTGTAAAATGCAAATATCTATCTATCGATCTATCTATCCACGGCAAATGATAAAATAATCGGACGAGAGCACAGCTCCTCAAGCTAACTTCATCAATGACTACAAATGCAAAATGCCAACGCAGACTTGCACTACAGCAACACTCATGAAAACACACAGTGTTTGATATGTACATATACATATATACCTGCATTACAACCCTCTATTTTCCTTAACCAATCAATGTAGCGCCGTTAGTCTAAAACTCTTCGTTTGTACAAACTCCTACAAATAATCAATAATTAATTTCTTCGACTATGCTTAGATTTTGATTGGATTACAGGTTTGTGTGTTCGATTGAAAGTTAGTATACTAGTTAAGGGTAAACCACTAGATGTGTGGTGACTAAAGCTGTTGACCTTATATTAATTTGATACGGTATTCGACTTCTCAGTTGGGATTTTGTCATCGCTTAATCAATAAATCGATTCTGCATGCTTTTGGGCTCCATTAATGTGAAGGAGATCGATTATCCGTGGTAATTGTCTGAATTGTCAATCCATAACATGCCCTTGCCTTTCCTACGCTTATTTGGGCAATGGGTTTGCATAAAATACCCCAAATCAATGAATCAGCCAATCATTATCTTGTATCTTGTATGCATTTCTGGCATTTTTGCAATGATTCCCAATATATTGATGCATTTTTAAGAATTATAACTTAGTTTGATATTATGTTGATGATCTTATTAAATTGTAGAATTCGATTTGGCCCCAGTAATCTTATAAGCTGCATGCCATCGAAAGACGCTTGCAGGAAATATGAGCACTAAATGTTGTCTCCTCAGCTGTTGTAATGAAAGGCCTTTTTTATTCTGTTTCACAATATTTTATTATAGTATCGAGGCAAGATTACAATTTAAGATTTGAACACTTGAATTGTTCCTGTAGTAGAGGTTTGAATTAATGTGAATCGATTTTCAAAGTCTGTACTTGAGGGATTATTAATTTTTTTTTAATTCTAAATTAAATCTAGGCAAAAAAAAATTATCAAACAAAACCAGCCAGGCAAAATTAAAAGGGAAAATTGATAAGTGTTAGCGTTCAGCGGAAATGTTAATTCCTTTTTTTCTAGCCCACAAAAAAGTCAGCGATAGCTTTCATTTGAAAAGCGTTTGAAATTAGGAGTCTATGTAAATTCCTTTTTTTCCAGAGGACAAATAACCAACGATAGCATTCATCTAAATAGCACAATTGCGCGCATGGCGAGTCATGAACCGATACTGGGAAAACATTAAGTCCACAAAATCTGTAAAAAAGTTATACGGCTTCTCAGGTAACAGCTTGAACATAACACATTATTATTCAACCCGCATGAAGAAACTGCTCCAATAAATTGTCTGTTTGTGATTAAATGATAAAAAGATGTAAAATTATCCTTTTAGGAGTATACGTATGTGAGGGAAAAGACATGCTTATAATTTACAAGCTAAAGAGAGATAGAGACCGAGAGGGAAACAGACATACAGACAGAAAAGAGATTTGATTTGAACTGCATTGAACTTTATTTTACAACGGTAACAAACCAGGAACTGTGCCCTTTTCATTTGGCCGTTAAACTCAAACAAAACAATGTGTACCAACAAAGAAGAAGCTTTAAACTAATGAAGGAAAAAAATCTAAGCTCAATACAGAGAATGAGAGAGCGAGAGAGAGAGAGGCAGACAGACAGACAGACAGAAAGGGAGAGAGAGAGAAAAAGCGAGAGAAAGAGAGAGAGAGAAAGAGAGAGAGAAAGAAAGAAAGAAGAGAGAGAGAGGGAGAGAGAGAGAGGCACAATTTGATTAAAAAAGTACTGAATGTCCATAATGATGAAGTCGTCAGGCTGCCCGCTTATTTACTATTAAACTACACACTTCTTGATGCATCGCATAGGATTACATGTATACGTGTACTTAAAAGAAGGCGATATGAAGTTAAGACGAATTATCTTTCACAATATCACCGATGATCATATAGAAATAACATTGATAACAAAGCTGAAGAGACAAAATCACTCTCTTTGTAGTTCTGAAACAAAATTGATAAAAAAAACTGAAGACATAACAGAACACTTTTTGTAATTCTTTAACGAGAGCCTCAAGTACAAAAATTAAGTTAAGATTCATAGGGAAAAGACAGTTCAAGAAGTAACATTTTGTTTACAATTTCTTATTATCTTAACCTTTTTCCAACACATCATTAATTTGTGGTCCCCACCCCCATCATCTTATCAGCATGAATGTTTAATTTGCATATATCCTGAATATAGAGCTCCTAAGTAGTAAGATAATTACGCTTATTAAATTAATATTTAAATCTAATGAAAGGCTTTACCCTTTAAGTCCTCTTCCCTCCACACAGACCTAAAACATTTGCCCCCCATCCGTGTAGATTCATTGTTTCTGCTTTTACACTCACATAATCACATGGATCCATTATTTTTCCACCTCTTTCTCTCTCTCTCTCTCTCTCTCTCTCTCTCTCTTTCTCTCTCTCTCTCTGTCTATCTGTTTGTCTCTGTCGCTGCCTCTCTGTCTATGTTTATGTCTGTCTGTCTGTCTCCTTTTTATCTCTATCCTAAATAAAAGATTTAGCTATTTGTTCAAATTAATTAACAATTTATTGTGTTCCAAACAAAGATTTTTTTTAATACAATTTTTATGTTACACTAGATTACACCTTAGACCAGCCCATACACAATAATTATAAACGACATGGTATAAGCTACGTTTCTTTAAGTGGCAAGGCGGTGAGTGCCTCAGCTCCTATAAATCGAAGGTTCGAATCATACTAAAGGCAGACATTTCCGGCATTCCCTCTTAAAGCCTACATCTCTCCACTGCTAACTTCATATCTTAGAAACCTTTCAAACAATAATTATGTAGTAAGTTTGAAGATCTATCATCTATATCCATTATTATTATTATAACATTTGGATACCAATGATGTATACCTTTTCGTTTTGGAATATGACCAGAAGCTTATAAATTCAATTTATAGGACAGCATGCCGTTAAAGTTACAAAGATAGTTTGTTAGAGCATTTAGTTGATTGAGATCCTTACAAGTTTTCAGCTTAAAATTGAGATGCTCAAACCAATCTGTGAGGTTTGAGAGAATAATAATAATAACATAATTGATAAACATACTATTGTCAAGAGCTTCTATCCTACATGTAAGAAGAGCCGCTATATAAGTAACTTTACTGTTCATTGTTCATTGTTATAATTATTATTATTATTATTATTATTATTACTACTATTATTATTAATATTATTATGTAGTTATCGATGTCTTTTAGTAAGTCATTATCAGATTATTTATTTCCCTTTAATTAATAAGTTTATGTTGTGAAAAAGACGCCTAATAGACATTACAGAGTCGTAGATTGTAACTTTATAATCCAGGAAATCCGCGATTGCATAAGTCATGAAGATATTTTTATATTTTAAATACAATGAATGGCTAGCTTGAATTCCTTATTTTTTTATCTGGAGCGTTTTTAGTACGGGCTACGTTAGGGTCACAGTGAACAATGGCTAGATACTATTCTTTTGACGTAATTCAAGGCCAAACGGGAAGGGAAGGTAAAATCTGCAAAACAAAACTTGTTTCACTTTCAAGTAAAAAAAGGATTCACATAAACAGAATGAAAAATAGTAAATAGGCAGGAAGCATGACGATTTCCTCCTTATGAATATTCAGGTTAACAATCAGTAGTTTATATTTATAAATGTCCTCATGGACTTAGGGTAGGTATTCAAAACCAAAAAAAGGTAAATACTAAGTATGTGGATACTATCAGAAAATTTGTCAATTACCACGTTTTCACTCTGTGGCCTGCGCTGGTATGTTTTTGGTTCGAAAAGTTCCAACATAGGTCAGTAGATCTGTTGAGTTTCACAGCGACTATGCTGATGGTAATTGTGCAACTACTCGTAAGTGTATGTTCATACACACGATTATTGACTAGAGAAAAAATGTGTTTTCATACAGACGACTATTGACTAATGCATATTCTGTTTTTCAATCAGGCAATAATTGACTATAGTGGTTTAAGTAGTAGTTGTTGTGTTTTCATACAGACGACTATTGACTAATGTATATCCTGTTTTCATAGTAATCTAAATTCTCACTGCTTTAGGCATCACTGAAAATTATAAGCTCTCCTACATCTGAAACAAAAAAAAACGTGTTTCTCCTTGCTCACAATGTGGGTTTCATCGGGCATTTGGCATTTTGATTATCGTAAAAAAAACTTCGTTTCATTTCTCCGTTCTACGTATGCAACAAAGTAAGATTATCATACAATGCCTCGCCTGCAAGCCTCATCTTTAGAGTACTTAGAATACAGCCTTTTTTAGGTATATTAATTGCCGCCTCACGACCAGACAGCTTCATGACTTGAGGCTGTCAGAGTGGTTTTGATCGCAGTTCATCTGAGAAAAAATTATTCTAATAATGCCTATTTAAGATCAAGGAAAACATTATATATACTCTTTAAACACCCGAGATATTTATTTCAATAGTGCACACGCATTAATATCTATGTATGCCATGTGCAGGAAATCATCAAGTTTTTACTTTTTACTCTATCTAAATTGCTAGCCTTTTATCGCATGGTCTAATTTCTCTACAATTTCGGCGCGTCTTTCATCGTTTAGTGCATGAACGTGGTGAGCTCACTCACGTGCACAGAAGCATACTTAAAAGAATATAAATGATCGTCAAAGGTTCGGATCTAGTGTGCGCACATCGAGACCCAGCTCACTCACTCTTCCCAAGCTAGTGGGTAGCCCATCTTTCCCTGTCGTAAAATCAATAATGCCAAGGGTAGAAATTGAATTATGATGAGCACAGGGGTCTATTCGAGGGCTATATCGCTAGCTTTGATTCTAATCAGCTGCTCTCTTTCTGTCTGTCTCTCTATCTCTCTTTCTTTTTTTCTCCCTTTCTCTCTCAAACTCGCTGTCTTTCTCACTAAAAATTGCCTTAACTGTATTTGTGTCTCATTTTCTCAATATGTAGGCCTGTATGTCTATTTATTGTTCACTCAATGTCTGTTTATCTTTCTATCTATCCATCATAAGACTTTATCAAAGTAAAACCCTATTAAAACATGCTTTGTTACACCATGACATGCTTAATACTCGTTATAATTTTCAAATATGTAGGTATCATGTTCTTACTCATTATGATAACTTTGTAATATTACAATGTGAATTCCGCTCTCTCCCACATACACTCTCTCTCATTCGCTATGGACTGCATATTATGTGATGTTTTTTTAGCATTGCATGGTGTCTTTTCTCACCTAATTACAGACCCAGACCAAAGACTGTTAAAATGTGTAACCTATCAGCAACCTCACTTGGCTCATTCTAGATTCATGATATTATTAAAAAAGCTGATTAAACCCCAAGGATGTGAGATTTAACATTTTTCTGTATTGTGAGAGTGACAGTGGCGAATCTTCTCTATTATTCTTCACGAAAGACCAGCGTGAACGCTAATATTCAAAACAAAACTGATAACAAATGTAATATAATTATTCTGGTTCATTTTTTAGAATGGGATTTAAGGGAATTTCCATCCTCCTGAGCATAGAATATAGGCCTGAGCAGCACTCCGGGTAAGTTAGTGGATTCGCGATTAATCCGACTCATGAATGAAAATGTACTTGACAGAGTCGTTTAAGCGGTAGGTAAGGTATGATAAAATAAGATCAGATTATGCTTAATTACCCCGAAGGAAATTTCGTGCAGGATAAAAAATTAAAATATCTATATCTCTGTACATAAAAATACCTAGAGTACCGTTAATTTAGGCAGAATAGAGCAACAATGACATTGGGTACACCAACACTATAAAAATGAATCAATGAAATAACTGAGTAGTAGATTATAAAGGCCTACATATAGCTGTATAACAATAAATTTAAGGTGTTATCATAAACGATTTTCATACATATATAATTACCGGTATATATTTAATCACTGGTTACTTAAGATGCAGAAATACGGGTTTTCTGTACCTTTCGGGTTTTGCTTTTATCAAAATGAACGTCCCACATCTTTCTGAAAAAAAGATGCAGTTGTGCAATGGGTGAGCCGAATCCTTAAGAATTCTAATCACCTTTTTGTTGAAAAAAAGTTATCAAAATTTCATTAAAATTTCGTTGAGGAATGCCAGTGATCTTTGCTGCGTAGTTAATGACACAAGCAATTTTAGCTACATCTTTGGCAAGGGCATTCCCTCCCCATGCTCATACACAAAAAGAAACAATAGGTTGTATGACTGCTTGGTAAAACAGAGACCTAAGAACCTTGTCTATTCTGAAATAGTTTAATTTCCTAACAAAACACATTCTTTTATTGGTCTTTGAAATCACAGACTTAGTGTAAGGTGTCCAGTCCAATTTATACCAATTTATTTGTAACTCTCTACCTGTACTATCATCTCGCCCTCAATTTCAAGGCAGTCTCTGAGTTCATTTGTTTTTCTGAAATCACTAACCAACTTCTTTGTTTTGTATACATTTAGTTGCAAATTGTGGCAAGTACACCATTCACAAAAAAGATCGATTTCCTTGACATATGAACAGACATAATTAATTTCATGCATCAGACCTTGGATGGCACAGTCGTCAGCATATTTACTTATTTTTCATTAATCTTATTACTTTCTTATCTAAGATTTTCAGTATATATAGTACAAAGATTTCATTCTGCACTCTCAAGCGTACAACATGAGGTCTTTCTCTTTAAAAGATCTACGAGAAGATATGTCCATTTACATTTCAGGTAAACAGTAGTGTAGTTATTGTTAAATGTTAATGAGTCCTTCACTTGCATTGGAATGAAGTTTTTTCAGGCTATCATAAACTTGCACTTAATAGGGATATCGAAGTGGGTTAACTTTAAAGTACATATTTCAAATTTGCTTGGCTGCTCACTAATTCATATGTCAAAAATTCTAATGCACCTGTCGAGAGTGTGAAAGCCGATATTTAATGACAGTTTATTACCAGAACGTGATATTAGCGTAGACTGAAGCTCATACATTTTGTAACGAGTGATGCTCAGAGATAAACAGAGCTTTAGCATTTACAGTTACACCACTTTTTCCCGATAGCTTAACGCTATGTTGAATCTATGAAATATATTCTGAAGGCGAAGATTAACTGTACAAATGGCAGCGGTGGGCCAAATAGCAAGACATGCAGGACTAGCTCAGAATTACAGTACTGTTACACTGGCAAGGATGAGTGGCGGATGTTAAAAGGTTGTTCCAAAGAAACGTTTCGAAGAGAGGTGAGCGAAAAGAGGAAGAAGGAGAAGAAGAAGAAGTAGTAGTAGTAGTAGTAGTAGTAGTA
>BMAT01000902.1:143149-153806 GCA_019649035.1 Elysia marginata | reverse complement strand
GAATTCCTGAAGGTTGGGTGAAGATCTTATTATTCAAAGTTGTTTGGCCTTTGAAAATGCAAATTTTAAGATCGGAAGAAGTGTTTTTTAAGGATTAAGTTTTATTTAGAAGACAGGCCAGGTAATTTTTAATCCTTTTAAAAACCCTTACAGGTTGTCAGATTTGTTCCATGCGTGTTATTGATATTTTGCTAATTTAGTTTCTATCCTACTGAGACTATACATTTTCCGAATGGAATTTCAAGTTACATATAGAGCGTTAAATTGTCCTTCTATACATAGGATAATTAAGCAATGCAAATTTTGCATCTTGCGCGCATGGGATCCTTGGTTGTTTATAAGTATAGAACAAATCATGAATGCAATCTGCAGCTAAAAGTTTGTGTGCCTACCCGTTTAAACTTATTGGGTTTTCAATTACAGAAAGATATGAACAATAAGACCCTCTCATTTACATAATAGAAATATTTGTTACATTTTCATCTTATTCTCATATGTTTGTCTATCCATCAATCTGTTTATCGATTACTTTTCCGTTTGTTTATCTATTTACTTGGGGGGTCATGTGTGCTTATGTACTTTTTCTTCTTAGGCAAGATTGGCTTTGATGTTGGAGAGCGCTCTAGAGCTAACTTTGCGGAGGTCATTGCCCGTGCAAAGACTATTGTAATGGGAGGACCGATGGGATATATTGAAGAAAGGGTATTTCAAGGAGGAACAAATGCTGTTTTTGATGCGATAAGTCAGGTGGGTACTTCGGATTTTCTCTTATGTCAATCGCATTGACAAAAAAGGGTCTCCGTGCGACTAAGGTAGCTACAATTATGCATAATTGTAAAAACTGTTGTGTTTCTTTGTACTTTAAAACAAGTACGTCTAATTTTGCATAATTTAAGCAAAGATCTATCGGATCTATCGCAGAGGTTAAGAGGTTTCTTAATTACATAGCGTGATTAACAAACCGTTTCCATTGCTCTGTTACTATAATTGTGAACAGGCTCTTGTCAATACCTCGTTATAATCTCTTTCTGGCCCGGTAAGACAGTAATGAACACAAAAAAATCTCGTGATTGTCATTTTAACCAGAGAACGGAAGCAGGAGCCACTACTGTCCTGGCTGGCCAAACTACCGTCGCCTACGCGAAGGCTCGGCAAGAGAATCTCGAGTCCCCAGTGGTCACTCACATGACTGCGATGACCACTGTGAAACTGATGGCAGGCCAGACACTGCCCGGTTTGGCAGTGCTGGACCCTGGGTATAAACCAGTGAGTAAGACAATAATATTTTTGTCAGCTGCAGTGTTGCATTGAAATGCAAATCGAGTTTTTCACATTTTTTTAAAGTTTGTCGATTCTCCTTAAAATATTCCATTGTTACTAGTTATCTTTTTTCTGTGTGAACAATTAGAAAAATAGGAACTTTTTTGTACTATACCATTTGATTGGCAAGTTTGAGTTGATGATTTGGCGGTTCTCTTTGCGTTCATTGTATCTCATCACTGGGATATGTGATACACCTTCCAGTATTCTTAATTCTTAAAGCCCTTAAAGTTATTGTAAGTTTCAAATTGATTTTGAAATGATTTCTTGGTAACTCATCGAAAACCGACCAACAAATATGTGTAGTGGTATCGTTACAAACTTCGCGCACATTTAATTATTTCGAATTCAGTGCACATGAAACCCAACAAAACGGAGGGAAAAACTTGAAGCGTGACTTTTTCAGCCACCACATGCGGATTGTTTCACTATAAATATGAATTCAATAATCTATGTCGTTAATTATATTTATCAAAGAGAGGAGTTTATGATCTTGCATCCGACCCATCATTATAAGGTTCACTTTCTGGCAAAGTACAGCGCAGATTTCTTTGGTTTGTTTCCTGTGATTGTTCGGTATCTCTTTTAAATAATCCATTGTCATTTTCTATGTATATTTTTTATTAAGTTTTAATTACTTTCACAATCGTACGTCTTCATTTTAATGGTGAAGGCCGTAAAGCAACAGCAGTGTATCAAGCTTTGTTTTAAAAAATTTTTAGCCTCAAGTAGCCTACCATGTTTTACAAAATCCATCCTGCATTTCGGTGATGTTATTTTGTTTGTTTTGTTTGTTGTTGTTTTCGTTTGATTGTTTGAATTAGCAAAACATTTTTATGATTTGTTTGATGAACGACGTGGTTAAAAAAAGAGTTATAGGCTTTAAAAAATTCTGACGTGTTTCTAACTCTTAGAATGCAATTTTACTTTGCCCGGTTTAGTTTTCTAATCCTCTAAGTGTTTGAGGACCATATTTTAAATCAAGTATAACTAAAATAATGGAAGCATGCCTGTTAAAATGTTATAAAAAATAGACCAGTAGTTGATCTATATCCTCAGGGATCCACGCATTTCCCACATTTTAATAGATTATTAACCCTCGAGTTCTAAACCTTTGATTTTCTTACAAATTTATCATAATTATGAGTGCGTAAGTTACAGTTTGGTAGATGCCGGGTTGTCCATATAGATTTTTTTTAAAAGACGGCATATTGTATGCTTGTGAAATACTGACAAACATTTGGTACTGCTTTTACCAATATTTTATTTCATGTTATCTGTTTCTAGTATAAGTTTTACTTGAAATCTGATTTTCTCAAATCTACTTTATTTGCACAACTATAGTTCTTGCATAAGCACTCCAATCTCTTAGTTCATGAAAAGTATGAAAATGTATTTCCCAGACCATAAACCTTTATTACGATGATCATAAAAGATGAAAATAAAATAACGTTTTCAATACAATAGTGTTTTATTTTCTAGAAAATACAACCCAGGAAAAAACTGAACTAAGCCTAGTAGGAAAGAAAATTACCTCAAGGAGCAAGCGCTTTCTTCTCCCCCTTTTAACGCTTTATAGCTGGTAACGGTTGCAATTGCACATTTGCCTCCTTTCAAAATTCTGTAACGATGATCATCAAAATTTTCAATTACCTTGATGAAATATGAACAAAACGTCACCATAACAAGATTGATTTTCTCATAAATGCTTAATTTGTTTTCTGTCCTATGTTCATAAAATTAATACTGTTAGCGTGTCGAATCATTGAGAGTGTTCAATAGTTACAGTTTATCGTGGTTGCCGTAATGCACTTTTACACACACTATTGAAAGTGGTAGCAAGCAGTAAAAATCTTAATCTTTTATCTATAGTGGTAGCCGTTTCATTGTTTTCTAAAAGGCTTTTTAACGACTGCATCGATTCACATGCGGTTTTCAATAATAAAAAAAATAATACTTTGAATGTGTGGGAGTGCGCGTCAGAAATAAAATTTTAACTTTTACTACAAATTCTTCGTACAAAGCAAAACAAAATTTTGCTTTGTTTCGCCAGATACATCTACAGTCGATTTCCCGTTTTTTTAGATTGAAAGCGAAAGCCAATCAAAGCAAAACGCACCAGCCACAAAGATGTTCAGTCTCAGAATTTTCAAGTTAATTGTAAAGGAATAAAGATACTTCTTGATTTGATGTGAATATTAGAGTTTTGTGTCTCTTTTGAAATAAAAACTAGGCTTACTTTTCATTGGAACAGTTTCAAAGACGAAAAAATCAAAACATCGCGAAATTTAGATGTGGTTAGATCTAGACCTAGACTCTAGGCTTGGTTTCTTTTTCTTGCTTGACATACCGCACTTTCTAATCTTAAACTGGACTGAAAATGAAATATCTATGTATAGTGCGTTACTCAATTAAATAATTCATTAAAATTTGCTTCCATTTGAATTTATTTTCTTTCTGCAAAGTAAAATATAAAACAACACTTCCTAGTTCTCAGTTTAGATTTGAAGAGAAGATATGGCATGCCTCATATAAAAGTAAAGTTGATCTAGTCCTAGATTCTATTTTTTCCAATTCTAGGTAGTTCAAGGTAGACAATAAGAAACTGAGAATGCTTTTCTGCATTATGTAAGCATTGTGTCTTTATCAATGTCGTCATGCCTCGGAGGAGACGAAGTTCATGTTCAGCTAGACCTAGAGCAAAAAAAATTGTCGAATTCAAAATCAAATACAAACTAGGGAAGAAATACAAACTGAGGAAGTAGTAGACGCAGCAGAGTAGCTACCAAAAGCATTCCTTGACAATGTGAACTCAATTAGATCTCAATGCTACATTGGGGAAATGAGCACACGGTGTGCATACACTGTTTTTACTAGTGAGCCGAGCGGTTTATGCTGCGGCAATGGCAAAGTGGATCTGCAGCCCTTTCCAAAACCCCTGCCTGAATTAGAATCCCTTCTCTAAAGGAGATTTTGCACTTTCCATCCATTTCCTGGACAATGAATAGTTATTTTCAGTTGACGTCAATGGGATACAGAGGTGTTAATCTAAATGGATGGAACACGCAATTCCATGTTCAAGGACAGGTACATCATCGGATTGGTTCTCCGCTTCCAAGTTCTCCAAATCAGCATTCGTTCCTGCCAGCATTCGTTCCTGCCAGCATTCGTTCTTGCAAATCTACTTTATGGACAGTCGACAAGCGGTACAACGAAGAAAGAGCCTATTTCAAGGACTGGAGTATAGCATTCTCACAAATATGCAGGATATGCTTCGTCAACACAAGCGTTACATTGATGAGTTGAGGTGTGCATATGAATTTACCCGCAAGTGTTATGATTTATATGTCGTAGTAATACGTGAGAATGTTAGGCCCTGTGGAGAACTTGAAAGAAGACACAACGCACCAACCTCAAATGACAATGGCCGTTCTGATGCCAAATGACCCTGTAGGACATAGAGATATTAGTTTGCACACAAGGAGCAATGAGTTTAGACTCATCAGTGAATTACACATAACTTAAATTGCCCTCTTCAGTATCCCATACAAGTTTCCATTTAGCAAGTTGGCTGGAGCCTTCAGTTAAAACTTTCAAGCAGACATAAGATTTCTGAACTTCAGTTCTGTGGCTTCCAATTCTCTATTAGGCCTGACAACTACATATTTATTGTTGACCAGAAAATTGTTTTAACAGTTCATTGTGGATGCGTACGCTAAAATTGAATGTGGTCGTCTTCCGTACTTACGATATAAGCAAGGTAAGCTGGGGTCAGACTCTTATGGTGAATTATGAGATGCCATATGACACCAGGACAATGCAGATATATATATATCTCCTCCCACATCACATTCTTTAACATCTTTTGCATATAATTTTTTCTGTTCGAAGAGCTTGACCATACAAAAGAAATGTTTCAACAATTTTGAAGCTAAGACACTGAGTGGTCATTTTATTTTAGACAGTGTTGAGGTAAAATAGGTGTTTAAACACATGCAGTTTGACTATTTCCTGCACTGGTGTCAAAGCAGGTTTGTAAAAAATATATATCTCTCCTATGACTTTTGCCATTAAATTATCAATAGCATTATGCACTATGGTAATTTACAGCACTTCTAAAGAAAGATGGAAAGGATTCTAAGTCCAGCTTTGCAATACAAAAACTGTATCATCTGTTCAAACAGTAAAGAATGAATGAGTTTCGCAGATAAAACATTTGTCGAACTACTGCTTTGCGGAAAGAGGCTTGAAGCAAGAGAAAAACCACAAAGTTCATTCCCGAGTTACTCAGGGCTAGCAGTGAAAATGAATTACCGAGCAACGCATTGGACGGAATGCCAAACTCTATAATGATAGCAAAATAGAGAATAGCTGGTGTTATGCACACAAAGTGAGAAAAGAAGAGAGCCATGACAAAAGTCAAACTTCTATGGGTACGAGGCTTTACTGAAGTATTCACTTCTTGTACAACGCCGGTTTCCGTCGTGCTTGTTGGTGTGGATGTTGATGTCATGGAGATAGTCGTTGTGGTTGTCTTTGGTATGGTGAAGGCGATTTGAGTAGCCACAGTCCTGCTATGGTAAAAGTTCGTACATGTGGAAAGAGACTTAGATATATCTGGTGCTGAAGTTGTGAGAGTTGGAAATGGTCGTTTATCTACGTGGGCGAAATCGTTACTAAAATTAACATGTTCAGTAGCGGTGATTCTTTTTTCAGGCGAACCAATGATGTTCTCATTTCTAAAATATTTAGCACTATATGAGTACATTTGCTTTTTAAACTTGCAACAGGGATGTTGTTTTCGGGACTGAATGTTTTTAAAACTGGATCGCTGAGACAAAATTTTCTCTGTTGTTCTTGTTGTATCTGCTTCAAGAAGTACTGGTTTTACAATGGTTTGCAAAGGAGTTTTCGAAGTTATATTTGATTTTGTATAAAGCTGAAAATCAGCACCAAACGCAAACATAGCGTTTTCCCAACCCATACATTTGGCGCCGTTGGCAATTACAATTGGATAGTTTAATTTGGTTTTGCATACAGAGTGAGGTCTGGTACTCTGCTCTTCCAAAGAATTCCGTTCCACCCTGCTAATTTCACATCTTGTTCCATTCAACGTTTCCCCACATGATTTCTGGGTTGTAAAAAAATTCACGCATAAATCTGCATTGGCAGTATTTGTCATAAGTTTTTTCGTAAATTGGAGAATGTTGAAGGGCTTCGTATAATTCATGTGGCTGCGGACATTGCTCTGCGAAGAAATATTACTGGCGCTATAAAAATGTTTACTCAGTTCGAACTTTGATTCCTTTTCTTGCTCAAGATAGGTTTGATGATCAAACGATTCTACGCAAGTGCATGTAGAGGAAGTGTCAGTAACAAAAGAACCTCGAGGTATGTGGAAGGCCCGACGCTGGTTTCGAGCTGTCTTTAAAATGCGACTGTATAAGACAATGTTCAGACTCGCGAGGACGACGTACATAGAGCACACGCTGTACATGGTGTAGCCAACAGGTTCAATCCGTACACTACACCTTTTAGCGTCCATGGGACCGACGAATTGTGGCATAATGATGTACACCATGCCAATTATCCAGGTCGCTGTGATGCCACTTGCCACAGATAATCGAGTGACCATACGCAGGTAGAAAAACGGCCACACGATATAGATATAACGCTCCACTGCGATTAGAGACATGTGAAGAGAGGAAATGGCTGCCCAACCAAAACAGCCACCAACCAATAAATGGCAGAGTCGCATGTAATTGTCAAATACACCGGAGCGGAAAGAGTGAACGCTGTACAGGGAGAAAGGGATGAGAACCAGCCCTACCAGTAAGTCAGATACTGCCAGAGAAGCCATGATCGTGTTGGACAAAGTGTAAAGTGAAGGCGTGCGGTACAGGGTTGTAATGGTGATGATGTTGACGATTAAGATGCAAGCAGCCAGGAGTAAACCTACTGCACATACCACAGCATCTCCCGCAGAGGTATACCCTTTTGTCAAGATTACTTCCTCCAGTGAGTTACTAGTGTCACTGTTATTGCCTAACAGTGTCATTGTAGATGGAAGGTTGTTCTAGTACACACCAGATACGATATTTCGATCTTCGCTTGATTTTCAGCATCCACTTTATAAGCTGTAGTCTCACCTAGTTGGCACCTTTCCAAACGTCGTAAGCTCAGGCTTGTTGCTGTCTTGAATCTGTTGAGCTACAGAACTCCAGTTCCAGTTGCTTGCCTTGTGTGTGTCAATGAACCTGCGAACAATAAAAAAAAGTGACACTGGGGATTAGGGGCTCTGTCTCTTTGAATTTTCTCTTTCTATCTCTCTGTCTATTCATTACATCATCAATCTGTATATTTGCTATAATTATCTATCTCTTAATTCAAAATTGTGTAGGTTGGTTTAGGTTTAGTAACTGAATCACCTTGTGAGAAAAGAGTCCAACGACATTTCCTGCAAAAACATTACTATTCATTATTCGTGCTGAATGAACAGGTCATAGCAATAATACACTGTACAGTCCAACTTGCATACTGTATTCTAAAACACTGCATAAGATAATTATAGATACTAGCCAACTTGCCCCTTCTACGAACGGTAAAAAGATAGCTAGCTATGCCTATATTCCAAACCTTAGCCTTAGTTCCAAACTCATATACAAAAAACTTGCTTTGTTAAACAAACCGTCTATCTCTTACAATCGCTAGCATTGGAATCTATATCTAGACGCTGACGCCAATTCAGATTTTGAATGTCGAAAATGAGTTCTAATAGACCTTAATTTAATTTAAAATTATGTTTATATGAATCTCATGAGGCTCCTTTCTTTAAGACATAAATTTTTGAAGCTCTGTGTTAAAACGCATTCAGAGCGAAGATAATGACAGTTTACACTTCAGCTCCTTTACAATAACTGAATAAGATAAAAGCAAAACAATGTTGTCTTATAAAAAAATCAAACTGTACCTAAGATTCTCGAATGCTACCTATTGGGTGAAATGCTTAAAACAAATCTTGCTTTACTCATACATTGGCTGGGCAAAAGCTCTTCTTGAAACCACAAGAGTAGGTGTAAACAGTTCATGTTTGAAACAGAAATTATGTCTCTTTTTCGATTGTTTAAAACAGGGTACGATGGCATAAAAAGTATAGAAATTATGTCGTCAATAGCTGTGACGTAGAGTTTTTTATTTACGAATGTAGAATGTATTGACGTATAAATGCACCTAAAGAAATCATATCGATATATGGATGAAATGGGTCATGCAAGCTACGCTGCGCAAGTGCTTGAAGAAAGAACGTGTTTTCCCTTGAAATGACTGTGCGGTGCATCACAAAAGATAGATATCAGATTACATACAGGGCAGCTTTTATCTCGCGGACAAGTTCGTTGAAGCTTATGAGACTTTAGAACCTTTATTTTCTTTCTGATTTGCAAGGCGCTCTCATATTCTGTAGCATTGGTTGACATTAACATTTTTGTGTCTTTGTGTGAGCACGTAAGCTTAGATAAAAATTCTTAAGAAAAGCATCTAAAGATGTAAATGATTTATAGAATGCGTCAGAGCTAAATGGTTACGAATGATTTTTCACCCAATATACGTCAACGGGGCTAACAATTTGATGACAATATTAACGACTGAGATAAAAATGTCACTGAGCGTTAAATTGGCACGAAGTTGAAAACGAAAATGTACCTTCCCTGTCTTCTTCTTTTTGAAAATGGATTTTACAAGCAAATTTTAAGTCCGCTCAAAATGATATGGACATATTTTTGCTTAAGTTTTCATTGCTCACTCCGAATTTTTTTTCTCGCTTTCTGTCCCTGCTCCCTACAATATCTTGTCTCCTTGTCGTCTTCTCTTCGCTCCTTCTGTTTGTCTGTGTATCTGTCTCATTAGTTTAATGAAATCCTCTTTCTTATTTCTTCAGAAATTACGCCAATTTTTCATTTAAAATAACATAAGGGCTTTTAGAAGGTTCGGAAAAATCAAACTCTCATGATGTAACTAGTTACCCTTGACATAAAACTATACAAAGACTTACAAAGGTACGATCATTCCTGCTTGATTTTTTCCTGTTTTCTCTCGTCTTGTTTGTCGGAATGAAAACGCTGAGAGTCAAACTGATTGGAAATGAATGATGAGTACACGTGTTGCCAAACATCAGATCTAGTGGCTGTTTCTCCTCAAAGTACAAAAAAATGCGACTACGTCAGTTTAAACTACAGGATTTGTTTTCCTTATTTGCCGGCCTACTTTCGAATGTTGACAACCGGCATCATCTACCGGCATCAACTTATGTAAGATAAAGGCTAAGTCATTCATATTTATAAACCCGATACTCAAAAGAAGATATTGTGACCTGATGACAAATGAGCTTTTTCAACAATCTGACTAAATAAAAAAAAATTAAGACGAGTGTCACACAGCCAAGATTTACGTCACAACACAGAAGAAAAGCATCAGCCGGCAGATCAAATTTATGTTCCGCGTGCAGCAGTTCCTTCAACTACAATATGTGCAGTTGCATGTTCGATGACCCTAAAAATATAATGATATTTTTTCCTTTAAAATCTTTTGTAGACTACAAAAAGAGTAAATTTGTGACTTAGTCAATTTTCTTTAACAACAAAAATCGTAATAACTTTATCGTAAAACCATAATTTATATAATTATGAAAAGTTTGTTTTAAGAATCACGTTACAAAAAAATCTAGGCATCAAATTTCAACTCTAGAGTCGTGGATCTTTTCACTACCTGAATAGTGATCATGGCAGCTTGTGGAAACCCCGCTCTCACGTCCTTGCTTTAGTTATCTTTTCCATTCTTTGTATGCACATGTTTATTGTGAGGTGTACGAGTCACTCGATGGTCTATGTGAGAAGGTGATTATACCTTCAAAAATTGATCTACTCTCAAGTGTTCAAACCGACACTTTACAAAATTTTATTTTTCTGACACTCTCAGGGCGTAAAATTGTACCTGATTTTTCCGCATTTTTTGTTTATTAGAGAGTCATCTTACTATGATAATGATTAGAACCAGGGTGGGAACAGCCCCTTATCACGCGCCGAAAGTTCAATTCATTGAGGAAAACTAGTTGTTTTTTTGTTTTGATATGATTTAATTCTGACGAAATTTAAACACGTCCGTTTTATATGTTTGATGGGCTTTGACAATACTTTTTTGCATTTTTATTTGCCAAAATAGCATTTTATTTTTCAACTTTTGTGCGCAACCATCAGCTATAAATTTTGAAAACATTTACTTTGGTTTCATTGCATTAGGAATTTTTGTTGCTGCTTTTTTTTTGTTTGTTTGTTTGTTATTT
>BMAT01000902.1:126054-138362 GCA_019649035.1 Elysia marginata | reverse complement strand
CTCTCTCTCTCTCTCTCTCTGCTAACCCTCCTATCTTAATCTTTTAACTCTCTTTGTTTAGTTATCCATCTACCTCTCTTGTGTCTACACTTTTTGCCCCACCCTCTAATTTTTCTCCTTATTCCAAGACTCTCCCCTTCTTTATGATCCTTTAATTTTCATGGCTGCATCTTGTTTCTCTGCTCCGATTTTGCGCAAATTGTTCTAAACAGCAAAAAGATGTTGTAGGCCATTCAATGGGTTTTAAACAGTTTTATGGAAGAATGGATGATAACCAGGGGTACCACGTAATATGAAAGGCACTGTTCTTGAGACATGTCCCCTTATTTTACGTTTGAACCATTTTGAAATTTTAAAAATTGAACAAAATGAATTCAAGTGCGAATATCAAGACGCAATCTTTAGTTAAGAAAATGTTTGTTATTAGTTTGATCGTTGGGTTGCGCAACTGATTCTAAATGTGTAGAACTGTCTCGCTTCCAGGGCGAATGAGTTCGAAGTCGAACGTTTTTTTTTTCATTTAATGACATTTTTGGTGCTTGGAAGATTAGAAAATTGTATTGTTGGAAACAGCAAATACCCCGTTGAAGTTGAAAGTTGCCACATCCGAGTCATTAGCCCTGAACGCGAGACATTTCAGTTCCTCAACCCAGTATAGGCAACTCCAACTGAATAAATATCTCACAACTAGCTCATCGGGTGAATTGAAACCTATAAACTTTTTTCATCTTTCTATTTATTCACAAACGACATGACTTGATGTAACTGGTTATTTAAGATGAAACGATATAATGTTAGAATACTCTTGATTGATTGCCGAAAGATGAGTGTCTGAAATATCTCACCTGTCTTCCCTTACTGGTGGCTTTCCCTATGTCAAATATTGGCTTTTGTTTAAATTAGATTTACAGTGTATCTGCCACTGCCCGTCTATGCTATGCTCCAAATAACCACCGGATCCGTTTTGGACAAAAATTATTAATTGTGTTTATGTCAGGCCCCACCTCCTGGTAAAAGCAAACCGATCGACACGGCAGTTAAGTTATTTAAACTGCGCCCATGGAGACCACCACCGCCCCCTCCACCACCACCGAAAAAACCACCTGTGCCTCGCCTTGCTTCCCTGCCGCGATCCAAAGTCCAGTGTCCCCCATTGAGATCAGCGTCAGAGATGCCCTGGTCCCACAAGCACAAGATCGGACTATCAGGAATTCCAGGCCATACCTACTTCCGGCCGCGCACAACTCCATTGCCATGCATACCACCTGGGGTAAGCTATCAGGCTGCGTGATAAAAATGAATTAGCCTAGGCCTAATGTCGATTCGTATTTTTTAGGGTACTCAGTTCTTTTTTCTATTTTTTTAAATTTGTCCTTATAAATGTTTTGTTTTCACTCCGATCTTGCCAGAGCCGCCTCGTTAAACAAATCACTAGTCTCAACTTTGTCTTCTTTTTCTCCTGTGCTGAATTTCATCTGGCTATTTTACTGTTCTTGTTGTTGCTGTTTTAATTAATTTAGTTGTTATTGAGTCAATCATCGTTGTTAAGATCATTATTTGTGTTGGTGTACATTGTTCTTCTTCTTCTTTTTGCTGTTGTTTTCGTAATTTTTGTTGTTTGTTGTTGTTTTTTTTCTTCTTCCTCTTGCTGTTGTTGTTTTTCTACTTCTTTTTCTTCTTCTTCTTCTTTTTCTTCTTCTTCTTCTTCTTCTTCTTCTTCTTCTTCTTCTTCTTCTCCTGAGAGGCCTAGATAGCTCAGTTGGTAGTGGCCTCGATCCGTGGCCCAGAGGTCGCGGGTTCGAGCCTCAGCCGAGCACAGTCCGGGCCGCTACTGGTTGGGTCGGTGTCAGTATAATGTGACCGGCTGAGGCTAAGTCATGGTATCCCCGCTAGTCTCTGGGTGGCAGCCCGTACATTGTCATTGGGACCAAAGCCCTGAGAGCACCTTTGAAGTGGAATTGGGCTTGTAAAAATATCCTTCAATCTTCTTCTCCTTCTTCTTTTTCTTCTTCTCTTTTACAACCTGGCTGTTTCTTTTTTGAATTTACACCCTCTTTCACCATTTTTCTTTTCTAGTCCTAATTTCCTCGGGGTTTTTTGTGTTTTTGTCGTTTTTTTTTCGTTCCTTTTTCTGCACTTCCTCCTCTCTTATACCTTTACATCAATGTGTTTTTAAACGCGTCGGGGGAGGGCAAAGAGTAATGTATGATCTCTTTTTACAACTTAAGCAAAGAAACTTTATTTCTATTTATAGATACAAAACCATTAGAGCTGATCCATCTAAAGATAATTATGTTGTTTTTTATTTCGACCATCTAAATTGAGTGAAGCTCATGTATTTCGGAGGAATTACTGCGTGAATTTTCCATTGATTACATATTCACGCTGATTCGCGCTATGTGTTTTTGTCCTTAAAACGAAAAAAAATCTTGATTAGTCGGCTTCTCTGTGGCGGGACGTCGCTTGTGATGCTTTGAGAGAAATACAACTAGAAAGTGTACCAGATGAACCTTTTCACTAAGTTCTGTATAGAAGAAAAAATAAACCTGTGACTACGTGACCTTCTCCATCTTGATGTGTAACTGTGACCGTAAAGATATACTTCAATAGTCGTCACGACCCGCTCTAGGGGTTTAGCTTGTTTACTGGCTCTTGCATTCATACATTAATGAAGATGGCAGCGCTCACTGCCGACCAATTATCAGAAAACAACATGTGACAAATCTACACTGATAAAGAAGTAAGACTTTACTAGGCACGCGCATCACTGCTGACAGGCGATCACAAGGTACAATAGAACATCACTCATTATATTTTTAATTGATCATGTGACCTTTCTAGAAATAAGTTTTTTTTCCTAATTCTGTGGTACGATTCCTACAAACAGTTTTTCGAATTCCATGACCTACTTCTAAGACACGCCTCTTGACATTGCCAGTAAGAACTGAGTTTGGGTCAGCAAATGCATAGCAGGTAGTATTGTGACAATTTCAAACTGCTTAACGAAGTGTGTATTCCTGGTGGTGAAATGCTAAAACATAAGTGAAGTCATATGCTCGACAAATAGGTCAGATTCAATAAAGATGTTGATTAGCCGATCACAGTGTGGAGTTCGAATGTTGTGCATAGAAGGTAATGTAATACAAAAAATTAATATACATTTTTAAATGGAAAAAACGTCAAGACCATCAACTTTTCAATTATTTTTCGTAACTCACGGGTTGACCATTCTGTCGTCGGACTTGAATAATCATAAATGACGTAAGAAAACAAAGTTAAAAAGTATAAGATAAGCAACTTAAGAATGAAAGGGATGACATTAAAAGTTTGACGCGTTTCAGTAAAGCAAAATAACTTTGTTAATAACTTGATTTTTCTTATCGATGGTTATATTAGCTGAGTCAAAACATGCTGACCCTGATGAGAAAAATAAAATGTACAACATGAGCTCGTCCAACATGTTGACTTTAAATCCAAAGCTTACTAGAACTGAAATACTGTACTAGAACTGTGGATGTCTCGACATTTTCTACATATCTGTAAAGATACCGCCAGGAGTCTAAGCTTAGAAATACCTACTAGAGCTAATAGACAATTGTTATATATACTTCAATTGACTTACCTGACCCATTGCACCTCGAATCTCAGCCATCCGACATGGACGCGTTGGCACTATTCTAATTGTCAGCTCACTCCACTGGCTTCTCTCTTAGGCAACGTTTCTTTGTTTGTTGAGGTCGTTTTGGCTTTTGAGGGTGAATGATGTTGTTGTTTGGGAGAGGTCGTTGTTAAGTACAACAGTTAATGCAATTATTGGCCACCCTCCGTATTCGTCCACTTTTGTTTTGAGGCAATTGTATATTGCCTTATTAGCGCGAATTTCTTTGTCTCTCCTTATATGGCCAAATACGCGCCAGCTTTTTGTATACAGAAACTTACTTGTGATTTTCACTGGTTATGTACTTCTTAGCACTTTCTCAGGCTGTTTTCTATTAAATGCATTTGGTTGTTTTTCTTCTTTTTCCGTTAATACACATGTACCTCCATTGTATATTGACACAGATTTAACTAACGCTCTATATCTTTGTATTGGTTTTCACTTTGTCACCACGAATCCCTACGTTTTCGAGTTTTGCAAATGCTACGGTGGAAAGCAGGTTTCTTCTTTTGAGATCTTCGCTGTCTCCTGAGTCTTCCTAATTTTTTGTATATTCCAGATGGTCTCGTTTCGGTGAAGTAAGGAGTATATTTTTCCAATAATCAAAACAGTATTTTTCTAATATTTTGGACCTCTTGTTAGGGTTTTTAACTACTCAGATTTAAGACATTTTGGGTGAGCTCTTTACATTTGACAAAGAGTTACAAGACAGCATTAGACTTTAAGTTTAACTAAAGCAACAATCAGATTAGATCTTTATTCATGTCGGTTCAATATTTATGAATAGGAGCAAAATAATGTTTTATTTAGGGTTCAAGGACGAGATTTCAAAGTATAATGGAGGCGACTTTCTTCTAACATCTGATTCTTGTGCTGGTAAGAGATAAAAATCGCACTAACTTTACTCTCCCAAATCCCTCTGTTTCAAAATGCGGTTGTCAACAAATCAAGCTCCATGATTGGTAGCCCATATCATGTAAGGGCATAAGTGCAGTTTGTCATTTTTCAGGAGAGGCTCACAAGGTTTGGGGCGGTTTTTTTTATATTTTATCCTACAAAAGCCATCACACCAATGTACGTGAGTTTTGCAGCACAGTATGTTTCAGCTGTATGTTTTATAGATATATTTGAATTTTATCGATTTTATAAATATTTTTATTATATTCAGGAATTTTTAGCTCTATGTCCTTACGACGTAAGGATGTCAGAAATATCAGATCGCATGAAATGTCACATACGCCTCATTTTATCTATTTGAATACTTTAATAATAATAAGCAAAAAATCAAAGATAAAACATTAAAAGAATATTAATTAGGCACTGTTTGACACAACAAGGTCACTTTCATCTTAAATAAAATGAATGTTGGGAAAAAATGGGCTTTTCGTGGCAGGCTACTGCAAACGCATAACAAAAACATATATTACGAAAAAAATATTGTTTTTTCTTTAGTAAGTCTTGACTTTTCAAACATATTTTGCAACAAAGACGTTCTTTTCAGTAATCTCCTAAAAACTACTAAAGTAAATTGAATCGTTTACCCTTTCCTTGAACAAAGTGTGATTGAGGTTTTTAAGAAAACATCGCATGACACCTTGACTGAAACCAAAAGGTAACCAAAAGGCTCAAAGTTGCACGATGCCCCTTTGTGATTGTTTTGAAGCATACTCTTTGTACAAGATCATTAAACAAACAACACAATATCTGTGTTCTTTCAGTGATGGATCAGTCATGTCCCATTATATCTAGTTCATTACTTTGCAATTAGTAATTTGCAACAAGTTTTATGTTTAGTTCCAGCCTCAACATAAAACAGCATAAAATTGGCCAGCTTGCTTCGTCTTCTATGTATTGTAAAGCAATGACATTATTTATGTTCCAGGTAATCAAATCTTAGATTATAGTGAAGAGTCTTCTTTCATGGAAGAAGTCACTCGTTTTTGAAGTTTGTAGCTATATTATATGCTACAGGTCGAACGTTGCGGCTGAAAGGCTATGATCAGTTAAAGCATCTTTTCCTATATCCTTAAAATATCTTACCTTAGCCATATCATTTTAGCGATTTGCCTTTAGAATTACTAGATGTCTTCAAAAACTTTTTTCCATGGTTTACTTCCATGTAGTTAACAGAGTGGGAACAGTAATTTTGTTTTTGGATAATGGAAAAGCTAGACGTTTTAAAAAACTGTGCAATGAGGTCTAAAACTGAGAGCACCAAGTCCGAGACACTGTTCAATGAACATTCGTTACATCTTTGACAATTCAGGTTTACACGCAAGTATTCTTTGCTTGTTGTTGAACGGCAATAATTAGACTTTACTTTTTGAGAAACCTGTTGATGTGAATATTCGTTGCCTCAGTCTCTTTCATTGGTAGCTGCTGATTTTCTTACACCTCTTCTCTGCCCTTTCATTGTCACCACCGAGGTTCACTAATAGTGATATAAAATTCTGAGCATTATCTTGTAAACAGGGGTTCTTGCATTATCGACAGTCAGGTAGTACTTATGCGTGTCTGACGGCGTGAACACTGAACAGCGAGCCCATCATTCAGTCTGGAAGCTTTCAACATGCGTGGCAAAAAACAAACGTCACGAAGTTTCCAAATGCCTTTAAAGGACTCTGCTATGCTGTTTTATACTACCGTGCAGCATTATTGTCTTGCCTTTTGACAATATGCAGATTGACACCCTATTTTATAAGTAGTATGTCACTATTTAGACTCAGATTTTTCCTCGAGATTTTTTTTTTTTGCTTCATATTGTTTCTTTGTTTCCTGATCTTTTGCATTATTATTTCTGTAGGGGCACCTTCAATAACAAACGTCTCTGGCTGGGTAACAATCTTGCACCCGGCTGCAACAAACTGGGGCTCTTCTATTGCTCTTTTTTCTACTCTTCTTGCCCTTTGGACGTTTCACATAATCATATGAGTCAGTATCTGCAATGAAGTGGTCTTGAAGGAAGACAATGTCGCAATGCTTGCACGCAGCAATATCATTTTTACAATGTTGTCTCTGAATGCCTTATTTGAATGTTGGATTTTTACCCATTCTTATCCCATCTGAATTATTGCAAATGTTTAATTCATAAGAAGACTTTGAAACTCCGTGGTAAAAGGTTTTGTTTGTATTGCACTTCTTGTTTCGCATGGTGTGCTGGTAGCATACCTACATTAGACAAGACCAGCCTAAAAATTCTCCATCCAATATCCTGAGAGCATTCTGAGAACACCAGTTCTACTCTACAGCCTGAAATTACGTTTTGTGTATTATTCAATCCTCACAAACTATCTAGGGTTAAATATTTAAAATTTTGAGCTTTAAATTTTAGCAATAGTTGTATAGTTTTTTGTCCAAGCACTAAGCCCCAGTTTGGCGCCATACTGGCCTTTACAGGCAAATATATTCAGGGTTCTAAATATTAGATTCGTGAGCACTTAAATCCGTTTCCATTATTGCCTTCACTCTTTGATTGTGTGTGCTTTCATATAACTCTTAACTTAGAATGCATATGGTAGCTAAATCCGTAGATCTCATCGATCTAAATAAAAGAAGTTTTGGAAGGGCAGAACTAGATCTAGCTTTATTTATCTTAAGGAAAACATTTAAAAATGTATGCAGAGAGACAGACCAAAGGAGAGGGGAAAATTAAGGTGTCTAGATCTCAAAAAGTAAGAGAGAATGACATTTTGAGAGAGGATGATAAAATCTAATGAGCTTTAAAAATCTAGAAAGGGAGAGTCAGAGCTAACTAAAAGATACGGTGATTTGAAAGTAAACTATAGATGTTTAATTATTTTTTAAAGAGAAAACTCGAATACGGAAATTAGAGAAAGTACAGTAAGAGGTTGACTTGGGATAAGGTCATTTCATATTTTAAACTAACCTCAATTTTTTTTCCTAACAAGTCGATAAGGAGAACGGGGGAGAGGATGAAATAGTTGGAGGAATAGAGTAAGGAGAATGGAGAGGGGGGAGGGTTGTTAACATTACTCTTCGGATATTTAGATACATAGATGCGTGGAGAGAAAGGGAGAGATACAGACAAACAGGTGCTAACTCATAATAAATAAACCCTCAAAACATATGCGCATAAAAAAGAATTTGTAAAAATCGTGCAAGAATATTCGTGTGGTGCTTTTTCTGGCCAGGAAGATAAAAAATTGTTTACTTTTACTAATATTTTTCGTTGTTATAATAGCAATACATGGTGGACTAAAAGCTAATAAAACAATCAAACTGTGTTTATCCGACAAGATATCTGTAACGTGAGTCTATGTAGTAAAAACGGTTGAACCATTCAAAAGTCGTTGTCTAGTGAAAGACACTTGACTTTCTGAGGTCCGGAGTTTGAGCCCTGACTGAGAAGGTCGACTTTTCATCCTTGGCAAAGGCTGCTAAATGAGTACCTGGCAATAAGCAGTTAAAGATATTGTCAGTTTATTTGAGAGATCCGCTGTTTGTTGCTACTCATGTGTGCTTCCAGAAGGTATATTGGTTGGTAATCGCCTGTCGGGAAACCTATGTGAGCGAACAAGAGTAAACTGGTGGATAAATAGCTATAATAAAATGCTGGCGTGGTACTGCTGAGCTATATTTAAAGATATTACATAGTTTTTCTATTATGTATGCGTGGAATTATGTGCAAAGAATGCAACATTTTGAAAATTGTTTTTCTGTGTCTATCTAGCCTGCCAAAGAAAAACTTCCGCGTGTGCCTGCCCAGGTCCCTGTGATCGCGCGCCTTGATAAGGGAGGCAACATCCTAGTCCATGTAGATGGAACTCAAGGCGACTTACCAGAAGATGCTAAAATTGAGGTATATTCCTTTCTTAAAACAAAGTAGGAATGTTATGGACTAAAAAAGGGGTGGTTTTGTCATTGCTATAAAACTCAACCTGAGTAAACAAAGCATCAAGCGTCATTTTCAACGGTATCTTGACTAATGTTCTTGTCTCTCTCTCAATTCTCAAAAATTCTCAAAAGTCTTAACTTACGCAAAATTTTCTTTTTTAAGAAATGTAAAGTTAAGATATTTTAATAGTAGAGAATCTAACTAGCTGGATTTCTTTCTCTTTCTATTCACTGCTGAAGGTGACGCTGGTGCGGGGGTTCAACGCTTCTCTAGACAAGAAACCTATAGCGCCTAGAGTGAAGTTGGTCAACGAGCACCGACTGCTCCCCAAGCTAGTGCCTTGGCCGGACGAGTACGATCCCAACGCAGTCGACCCAGATTTGCCGGCACCCGGGCGATACCCGAGACTCAATACCACCCTTACTCAAGAAAATTATATTCGATATCGTCGTATTTTCCGTGGCTGAGAACACAGGTCATTGCGAAGTTTTTAACACCTTCTACTTATTATCATTTTTCACTATTGTGTCACTTCTAAGATAAGTTAAAGTTTTACACTTAAAAAAAAAAGACACAGCGAAAATGTTTCTAACTATGAGAGAGGATTGCGAGAGAAGGGAAAAGGGGAGGGGAGAGAGTCAAGAGAAGAGTTAAAAGAGAACGGCTGCCACTTAATGGATACAATCCTGGTCAATGAAAGCAATGATGGAAACCAAAGAGAGGTGTCAATAGCGGAAGTGCACATAGAGACTTACTTGTAAATTTTGTTCTCTATGGGTATGACGTTGATATGGGTAGGCCTAGTGCTGGCGCCTTGGTCTTGAAAATATTAGAGATACTGAGAGATGTTTACGGGCATACTTTTGAAGTATTTTTTAAATGCTGGTGTTGAAATGTACCAATGAACAGTATATGGAGAAGTTATAAAAATTCTGAAGTTTATGAATTTTTCATTTTTCTTAAGATTGTCAAGTAGTTTGAGGTAAAGCAAAAGCGGGTCTTAGTGTGGCTGTTTTAATTTACAGCTCGATTTTAACTTCATATATTTCGCCTAACTCACAGAGGTCTGGTGTTAAATTGGCAAAAGTTTAGGAAAAAGAGGTTTCATAACCGTCAAGAGTTTAAAAAGGGAAAAAACGCTTTATCTTCTAATTTAGGAAGGAGTAAATGTTTCTATATTTCGTTTTTCGTTTCAAAGAGCCTTTGCAATGACACCACATTTTCTGTCTCTGAAATATTCCCATATGAGATAGGCAGCTCTTATTTCCTCTATTAATTCAAATATGAAAACTTGTTCGTCATAACTGTTTCGTCTCCTGCACATCAAGAGGAAAATGCAGATAAGCAGAATCCAAAATAAAGATTGAAAGAGAGTAGAGACGAAGTCGTTTATACAATGGTTGTAATCTTATTCCATGTTCCCGATGTGTTAGATTAATCAGTTGGGGTGCAATGTTCTTTTAGCTTCCACAGATGCCTACGGTGATCTTGCGAGAATACACCATTCCGGGAATTCCCAGAGACAAATTCTTCCGGCGGTTTTCTGACCCCCAGGTTAGACACGACGCTAAGCCTGCGAAGTGATGTGCCTGGCTGTACTTCCGTGCCGTGTACATGTATTTTAAACCATACATGGAAGAAAAGTGTCGAGTAGAGGCCTTTGTGCATAAAATAAATTACAAAACAAGTAAAATCGCGTTTTTAAGAATATAGTATACTAAAAATGAATTATGAGATTTCTCTTCTTTTTTACTGGCATCCTCTTTATTTTGTCTTTTTTACTCCGTATTTTGTTTCAAACTGGTTACGAAAGTTTCATCTTGTTTAATTAATATTTCCAACTATCTGATAAAAATTAAAGCAAATTTTTGGTGAAAGGAATATAACTTTTAGAGTTTTTTTATGTTCTGATGTTGTTTACTTTTTTTATAAGTAAGAAAATTTATGGCGATAAGAGTATTCTAGTTTGAAATAGTTATGCATAGTCTGAAGTTCTATTTCCGTATAACATTTTGTTGTCTGTGACTTTTGTCACAATTCTAAAATAACAATGTTTTCACTAGCTCTGTTCTAATAAGCTTATTATTTCTTCTCTCTAGCAAGTCTTTCTAGCTTTCTCCACCCCACCATTATAAGCGATTTGGACCAAAGTGATATAATATTATAATACATAATGAAAATAATTGAACCTTTGTTAAAATAACTCCAAGGTCATTTCCCCTTGTGATAAAATGTATGATCAAGGCCGGTCGAACAATTTGAAACGTAAAGATTGTTTTTAAGTTTTGAAATAAAGCTTGCGGCCTAAAACTTTGAAACAGTTTTAAAATTGTCTTTGTTTTTTGTTGTTCTTAATTTTTTTTTTTTTTTGGGGGGGGGGGTGTATAGTCCATTTCTCGTCTAGAAATCTTATGAGTGTGTCTGTGTGTGCTGTTTTTTCTTTGTTTTTTTGTTTGTTTTGTTTTTATTTTTGTTGTTGTCTTTGCGTAAATTTAACGGCATATCATAATTATGCCTTGCTGCGAACTGAATTTTAGGCGCTATGAAAGTGTTATGACTATGAGTATGTTGTTTGTCTCAGATTATAGTTTGGTAAAGCTTTCATCAATGCATTCAGGAAAATTTTGTAAGAAATGTTTTTTAATTGTAAAATTCATACATCGCGTATGAAAATTGGCGTACATTAATACTTATTGAAAAAGATCTTAGATAGGTGTAGAATATTTTGTTCCATTTGCAGAGTGCAACAAAAATCTGTTTGTAAAGGATACTGCACCTAAATTAATAAAGACCTTGAGTAACAGTTATTTGAGACGGGTCTAAATTAGCGTAGGAATTTGGTTGTGGCTTTGAAGTTTGTACTTATTTTCTTGTATGTATGAATAATAATGGATAATTTCAGTTTAGCATTCTTTCAGACACCCCAGCCTAAGTTGGTCTGAGTGACTAGGTGTATGCATTGTTCTTATCAGACCTTCATTATGATTCTGTTAAACTCATAACTAATGCTGTAATCCTATAAAACTTTGTCATAAGCTTGGGGTATATTATTATTAGGTGAGAAAACCCTGTGTGAGCACGCCTTGTAGCTCTAGCGAATACAAAGCGTACAAGTTCTAATTTTGTCGGTATGTATCTTTACAAGAACCTCAAGTTACATGACGGTTGTCAAAGTCGAGCAAAGTTGGCACAAAAATATTTGAAGGATTTTGAATACATAATACCAGGGTTAGTTTGAAAAAAAAAATGGCGTAAAGCCAAAAGAAACGTTAAGTAAGATTCTTTTACATATTCATATTTTAATGTAGACTAGATGACTTTACACATTCATCAATAGCTCTAAAGATTTTATCACATTAGTATAAATAAATAAAAGCAACCCATCAGAGAAAGCGTGACCAGACAACTAAAATCAGATGTTTTGTAAACACTTTCTAACACTGTGGGAGAAATTTTACAATAAAACTCATGATATAAGCAAAATTTGAATCGTTGCTCTAATTGGTCCTCGAGGATCTGGCTATGTCTTGCATATTATGCTAGTACTATAAAAGGCTACACCATAGTTCGTCGCTACAAAAGGTCGCCGATTGTAAAGCTGTGTGGAATAAAATTCCAATAGAAATACAATCATAAAATTTCAATTGCGCATAACAGTTCTACATAAGCTTTATCGTTAACCCGAAACACAAGCAGATTAATCATTATGTGTAAAAACAACACATTAATTGTGTGGCTCACTTTCTTTCGAATGCAAGTCTTGCAAATTTATGACAGTGAAGTAGATGAGACATG
>BMAT01000902.1:101351-112214 GCA_019649035.1 Elysia marginata | reverse complement strand
CCCCCCCCCCCTAACTTTAAATGGTCATTCTGTAACCTGCGAATCGAAAGTGAAAAACTTAGGTGTCATCTTTGATAATAAAATGCTGATGACAAACCAAATAAGTTCATTGTGTAACAACCTAAACTTCCAATTGAGGAAAATTGCACAAATAAGAAATTTTGTTTCTAAAGAGGTTGCAGTGAAACACGTTGTTTCACTAGTATTTTCCAAAATTGATTATTGCAATTCAATATTAGTCGGACTGCCTAAGAGCAGTATTAAAAAATTACAAGCTGTACAGAACAATGCAGCAAGGTTAATTTTACAAATTAAAAAGACAGAGAGAATAACATCTGCTTTAAGAAGTTTAGATTGGTTATCAGTTGAAAAAAATAATACTTATAAAATTGCTACTCTCTGTTGCACGTGTATGGATGACAAAGCACCACTCTATTTAAAAAATATCATCCACAAGTACACTCCCAGTAGAACATTAAGGTCACTCTCAGACAATTTACTACAAAAACCTCATGTCAAATAGAAATGTTTTGGTGAACGTTCATTTGCTTATGCAGGACCTCATGTCTAGAATTCTATCCCTAAAGTTATTAGACACGCATCTACCTTGGGTCAATTAAAAAAAAACAGTTGAAAACTATCTTTTTAACTCTTAATTGAAGCAAATGTGACTTAGTAGATTCTTATACAAACTTTTAGCACGTAGTAGTTTTTATAATCATGCCCTAATATTCTTTGCTTCATTGGATATTTTATATGTATACATGTTTTTTATGGACTCAAATTATTTTATGCCCTGTACTAGATCTAGTATACATATATAAGTGTATTTTTATAATATGGTAGAAACCCACTGTAAATTATACACACTGCTTTTTATTTTCTCATTGTCTGTGACATTGTTCTCATCATGAAAAATGTACCATGTTTTAAACGATCATTGTAATGCGCACTGAGCATAACAGACTGTGGTATAATAATGCGCACAATAAATGTCATTTATTATTTATCATTATTAAGTAAGGGTGTCATATTTTGTTCACTAGATCTACCACCAACTGACTTAAGTGTACAATGCAAAAACCTCGCAGCTATTTTGTGACACGTATCTCTAAATTCTATTTTTTGTTTTAACTGTAGGCCTACAACTTTCCATCTGACACAGGGCGCTTACCTTCTAGATGGATGCAGACTTTTTCCATGTTTCAACCACTAAATGTGTATATCGCTGTTTAAGAATTAAGAAAATCGCCGACCCCATAATTATAAAATGAAACATGCTTGATGTCGAGGCTTTGAAAGACATTGCTTTTTTAACCTCGCGTATTCTACCCAGAAAACTCAAGCAAACGCCCTGGCGTTAAGCGTTAATACCGTCGATACTGTAAGAAAATCACACAGAGAGGTGTGACATGTTAATGAATGTTACAGCACTTCGGTAAGGGGGCTACAAACATCATCTCAGGCTTCTATTGTCAATTATGCGCCTCCAACACAAGGGAAAATCTTGGACATCGGAATTTGCACTGTTTACCCGTACTGATCCATCGTACAGATCGTTTCTAAATTGTACGATAGATTGCAAGCCAATGCAAGGTGTCACCTCCCCTTAAGTTCTGAAGGAGTGTGTAGACTCTACTGACACTCTCGTACGGTGTACTTCCGGATTCAAGCCAACAGATCTCTAGGCCTACTTGATAGTTGATGAGAGGATAAACAAGATTCTTTAGAGACGCAAACAATTTCTTGAACTGAAAAGGCTTTAAAAAGTTTTTTAATTCTTACTAATTTATATAAATTAGGTGAGTTAATTATTAACCTGGAATTATGAAGTGAAAGAATCCAATCTAGATCTAATCTAGATCTAGATCTAGATATCTATCTAGATCTAAACTTAAATCCAGTTCAATGAACACTGGTTTTCTTGGTCCCATTCATTTCTGAGGGCAAAGCTTCTATAGAAAATCTATCTAGACTAGAATCTAGATCTAGAACTAGATTCTATCTAAATTGCATTTGGGAAGAATGAATTCTATTAAGTATATGACCTTGTGATAGATCTAGCTAGATCTATAATTATGGAGATCTAGAACTTAGATCTAGAAAATCTAGTTCGAAGGATGTCCACAAAGGTGCCACCGTATAGATGTATTATAATATAAGCCTAGAATTCGTGGTAACAAATTCTTATCTGATTTTCAGAAATATTAAGTTCTTTCATCTTTGGAATGAGATGCACCAATCGTCACTCAGTAGCATCACTAGGCTGTAGACACATGTAAAGCTATCTAGATTACCTAATTTTTATTAAAACATTTCTGACAAAAGGAACCTTGGTAATAGCGATTTTGTATGAAAATAAATAATGGCACCCCTGTGAGGAAATCCTGTATGTTCCTTTTCTTCTTTGGCGTTGTAAAAATTGAAGTTAGTGATGTTCAGTCAAATTATTCTCTTTAAAAAAAACTCACTTCTTGAGGCGTACCGAAAGTTCCCTGTTCCCTAGCATTAGCTTAGCAGTTTCACAAATAAGTGCAAGGCAAATGAATTGGAAAGACTTCCATACCGACGCGCCAGTAAAAGTAACGAAATGAAGGAAGTCTGTTTACAAAATGGCGTCACATATACACTTGCGTTGTCCCGAGTGGTGAAAGAAAATTCCATTTATATAAAAATACAACGCACTAGACCAATGTCCAGTGAATATTCATCCATTAACATTGGATTAGTCATATTGTAGCAGGTAACAAGTTTATCTAGTGCTTTAAATTAATTTCAGAGTGGCGCGTCGGTATGGAAGTCTTTCCAATGAATTTGTATCTTCTTACTCTAGGTCTTGATTCTTAGTCTTAGTGAGTATTTTTCCCATTCTCAAGCGAAGTCAGTTGTTTCCCATGTATTCTGTAATGTAGAGTTAGCTTCACAATGTGGCTGGGCATATTAAATATTTTTACGTAATAGGTCATACATGTTACTTTAGGCCCCAAAATCTCATATTCATGGACTTAATAGGTTAAAGAGTCAAATATGTCATATGAATATCTTGACTTTGTCTCAGCAATGCTTGTTACTTGGTCTTATAAAATATATCCCAGCTAGGCCTGATGAGTTTTCCCACCTCCTTTTCAATACTTCATGTTTGTTGTCTAGTCAGGCTCATATCATCACTGTCAACTCAATTGTTTAAATTTATACATTATCTCTTGAGAATCAGATTGTTATTTTCGTACTAATAGTAATAATTGTTCATTGATTTTGTTCTGGTTGGGATCTCTTTTTTCTTTCTTTTTGTTTTAAAATTTTTTCCCCTTTTCTCATTTTTTGATATATATATATGTTCATGTCAGATTGATTTCATCACTCAAAACTCACATTTTTGTCAATGTGGATTCACTATGCCATTGTATTTCTGTCCAAACCTGCAAAGAAAATAAATAAAAAATTAAACTTATTTGCTGATTATGTTAACTTTTGTTTGCTGCTTTAATTTTTTACTTGTGAGTGGTATTTTGAAGGTCTGCTCGCATGTTGTGAGTGACACCAGACATGAAGAAAGTTTGATTTGACGATCCTACTCTTCAGCAAATTCTTAAACATTGACTGGTTAGAAGAGTGGGTGTCAATATATAATACATACAGCCAGAATTATGTACTTAAACTAAAGATACTTATTCATGTTTGATTTTGTGTTTTTTTCATGTCAGGCATCACTTGTGACTTATGGAGGCTATAGCCATAAAAATTATAAGATTTTAAAAAATCTATGAAAGGAACTAATTTGAAACTTTTGGTAAACAAAGAAGAGACATTAGTGGAGAGATTAAGAATTAGAATGAAAATGATATTTATATTGTCATTTGAAAATTCATGCCTAATGTCACACTTTGGGCCTCTTGTCACAAGGTCATATACTCTAGATAGTAACTGTTCTGCTCAGGTGATGGCAATACCAGAGTGAATGTTATAAACTGCCTAGATGTCAAAGGTATGAATTAATGATGGTAGAAACGATGGTCTGTATCTTTCTTTATTTTTTTTTCTAAAAGGACAACAGCTCTTTTCTCAAATTTCCAAAAATAATTTGACTATGCAGTGGAAGGTTTTTGTTTTTTATGATGTTGAAGATTTTCTTTATACCTAAGTTCTTATAAAGCTGGTCCACATAAATATTCTCTACTTGAGTCATTTTGTTGATTTTCTTGATAAGTCTGTCTATTTTGACTTTGTCATGCTGTCTACAGTTTCCACCCCAGGCTACTAAGCAAAAGGAATCGAGACTTTCTAGTGCTGCTTTATTTTGGTCTTGTCAATATGAAAGTACTTTAGTTGTCTTATGAAGTAATAGAGCTGCCTGCCCATGGTTTCCATACCACTGGTGTTTACAAATGTTAGGCATGGTAAGTTGTGGTAACATGGTGACTTGCTGAGCCAGAGAAAGAATTACTTATCTGCTGTATCATGCTATACTTAAGTTAACTGTGACGTTGCTGTTCTTCTAGACTTAAGTGCTCATTTTATTTCTTAAGTTTCTGATATATAAGATGGCTTTGTTACTTTTAATATAATTATGTTCTTCATATATCCTCAGAGCTGTCCGAAATGTCTTCAAACCCATATGACCCTGTAACCACAACAGACTCCACTCAGCTTGCGGATGATGATTGGGGTCTGACGCTGCCTCCACTTCGGTATAAGAAATTCTCTGGAACATCAAGGTGAGACCAAGTAGTATTACTTTTTTCATCTGCCTTTCAAAAGGTATTTTATAACATATTAATGAATGGGTTTTGTTTTAATTTTGTTAAATTCTTTCTTTTTACACAAGTCTTTTGTTGGTTTGAGTTAAGTGTTATTTTAATTAATAGATCTTTCAATTTTGACTTTAGTCTGCAATGTAATGTCATGATTTGAGCATGCATATTTTCTCTAATTTTTGTAATAGTGGGGTCTAATTGTGGTACCCTGTTTTTGTCTTGTATTTGTGTTTAATATAGTCTTGATTGAAAAAGAGACCTCAATTTGTCCCCAGACTGAAGTCGGTGTGTTTTGAAATAAAGCAACATCCAAAGTGCCTTGTTATTAGCCTGTCAGTCGTTGGCCTTGTTCTGCTGCTTACAATCATCATATCTGCCACCTCAGGAGGTCATCATGAAGATAGACGACCCACAGGGGATGAGCCAAAGTGGTCTAAAACAGAAAAAGGTACAGTATTGATTTTAATTGAAGCCACCTTTTATTCGTTTGCTAGATTTTTAAGAGAATTTTTTACACTTACAGAATGATCATTCAATTATATATTATCTTTATAATTAACTGATTTAGCGGATAAAATTTTGTATTATAAGTGAATCTGGGGTTTGTAATTTATGTTAGTTTTTACATGAATTCTGCACAATAGAATTACTTTGGAGATAGAAGAATCAAAGAAGTAAGGTAACAAATTTGGCATAAACAGTGAATTCTTTACAATTTTTTTAAAATGAGATATTGCCTGTGATCTGAAAATTCTGTGAATATCATAAAATGTAAGTTATTTAGCAACATCAATTGGACTATCTTTGATTGAATACTTTTATTTTCTCTCGTCTGTGAACAGGTCTAGAGTTTTATCCTATCCCTGAGGATGGTACAATTGTTGTGTCATTTGAGCCTAAAAAATTTTCCCAAACAGCAGATCAACCTATTGTGAAACAGTTGAATGAAATAGTTAAACGTGAGTAGGAAAGTTATTCAATGCTACAGTAGAGATGATCTTTTTATTAATTATTATTTTTTTTTTATTCTTTGATGTTTTGGAAGGACAAAGTGAAAAAAGTCTGAGAGATTAGTTTAATACCATTATGATTATGTTAATAACTACAGCTTCCATCTACTCCTTCAAAACTGAAATTTATCTTCTAAAAATTGTTTTGCAAATACCAGAACATTGTTACTTAGGACAGTATATAAAAGAAAAGAATACAAAAATACGTATGCAGAGAAAAAATTTAAACAAAAAGTGCAATTAAACGTTTGTGGTTTGATAATGGCTAGATACAATTTAAAACGAAGTGTAGACCTGTGTGCAATTAGACAAAAAATTAAACAATATGATATAATACAAGAAAAGATACATGTTTGAATCATCAAAGCCCTGTATAGGCATATAGAAGATATTGCAACTGGAGACAGCGTTCAGAGTCTAAAATCAAAGAAATTTTAAAGCTATATTAAGGTGCTGTTAAAATTAATTCATGTTGGGAAAAATATTCCTAAACTAATCTTGTTCAGTCTGCTTGTTTGTAGCTCAACCTACTTGCAACTGCTTTTCTTTTTTACTTCAGCGTATTTGGCAACATCCCAGCTGAACGCTCCATACACAGACTGCAATGCTACATACAGTCCTTCAGATAAGGTGTGTCGTATTCCTGCCAGTTTCTTTGGAGAGGCCTGCAGAGATTATAACCACTATGGCTATGGTGATGCCCAGCCCTGTGTCCTGATACAACTGGTTTTGGTAAAGTTTTGTTTTGTTATTTAGATGTCTTGAACTTTCCTTTGAACAATATCCAAATTTGTTTCTATTATCCTGTTCTTCATGTTTACCTTCATACTTGAATAAGTTAAATTGTTTTGATAATTTCTTAAAACGGTTAATTTGTTAGATTTTGTTTTTCATTTACAGTGTAAATTCATGACTACAGATTGATATTATTATTTTTAATTTCTGATGACAGAAGCTACCTATAGAAAGTATTTTTAAAGTATCTGGGAAAGACTTCAGCTAAAATTTTGCATTCAATAATAAAGCATTTATTTAACTCAATCTATTCATATCGAATGTGGCTAGATCTAGAATCTATGTCTAGAAATCTGTGCAAATTTGTACTGAAAAACTGTCAACTTCAACGGACCTGCTTTGGCTTATTTGTGGACCAAAAGTGAAATCAAAATATCCTAAATAAAGCTTGAGATCACCTCTAAACATTAGACCTAGGACCTATGATTCATCTTGCCCAGGTCGGCTGCATTTGAAAGTACTGCTACTGTTCAAAATGTTTGTAACCAGACATTATATTTTTAGTGGCACATCCCCTATATTTTTAGATACTATCAGGAAAACCTTCCATTTGGTTCTCATTATAGATTCAAACAGCATACTTTTGGATTCATTGGTGGGGGTGGTTTGTTGACAGCAATCTGAATCCTAGAAACAAACTGGGTTAAACTGTCAATCTCATTTGCAATCACTAAAAAAGAAAACTTGTGTTACAGCAAAAAAAGAAAACTTATGTTACGGAAATCATCTATATCAAAAAGGCAGAAAAGGTACCTTGGAGTTCTTTTTTTATGAGCTTGGATGTTACATAGGGCTGGGAATTTCCGTATGGAAAAACAGCAGTCTGTAAGCTTTGATCTTATTTTGTTTTTAAAAGACAAGGAAATTTTTTATGGAAGAAAGTTGAATGAGGTAAAGATAATTTGAAGACTTACTGGAAATTTTTAATGATATTTTTAAATCCATCTGACCTGTGGAAGCCCAATTGCAAGTGTGTGTATTAAGGCTAAAGTTTTGTTTGCAGATTTTTACAGAGTAATTGGGCCACTCCAGCTTTAGATTTCAACTTACAATTTACAATTTACAAATTCATATTCGCAATACCTGGTGATGCATTGCTTTCAGTTTTCACCAATTTTATTGATTTGATGAGCGGCTGTTATCTATTTATTAATCTATATGGAGATGTGAAAAAGAAAACAACGGAAATTGTCATTGAAATTTGAAAAGATAGTTTTCCTAACTATCAGTCAAGTTGGATAGTTTTGACCAGAAAGTTGGCACTGGTACCTTTAATGATTTCATAAGGAAAATTTGCACAACATTTATGATTCATTTATTTCTCTAATTCAGCCAGATGAGTTGAAGATCGCTCCCATAACAAAAGAATCACCACTCTGGAATTTTAAAGAAGCAGTTTCTGATAAGGTGCAAGAGGATCCCAATCATGTCCCAGTTACTTGTGAAGGCTCAGTAAGTATTCTGTGCTCTCAAGTCCAGCTGTCAAAAAGCATTAGCCTAAAACGTAAAAGCTTTTTAAAATATTAAAACATAATATATTGAAGTTATTTAAAATATATAACCTTTTTACTCAGGTATTGTTTTCAAGTTCTATTTGTTGCTGTTTTTGTTAATATGCAGTTCATCTCTCATTATCTCTTCTTTTACTGCCTTACCCCAAAAATTAACAAACAACAGTTTATGATTGTATGTTCACTTTTTAAAGAAGCCAAAATATTGAACGCTGAAAAATAATTTTCACATTTAACTTATTTTTTTTTAGACTGACTTGGACAAAAAACTGCTCCCTGTGGAAGACCCTTTTAAGAGTGCTTTTGAGTATTTTCCCAAAAAGGGATTTCCTACTTACATTTATCGTCCACGTAGGGCTAGCTTGCCCCACCTGAGGCCTGCGATGATGGTGCAGGTAAGCTCAGTGCTGGACAATAAGTTGGCACACATTACCTGCAAAGTGTGGGGACAGCTGTACGACTTCACTGACAAGCTTCGCGGCCATGACCTGCTCAAGATCAGCTTTGCTGTCTATGTCGACAAATAACTTTTTGAGTGATGAGCTTGTATCTTATTGAAACTGCTTTTTTTTTTGTTCTATAAATATATTTTTATATTTATGAATTTTTTTATCATTATAATCTTGTCGATGCTACAAAATATAAATTTAACTCATGTCATCTCTTAGTTTGCCGGATGTAGCAATTTGAAATAGCAGTTTTTACAAGAGGGCTTTTTTTTTTTCAGAAAAGCTTTTTTCTTCATCAGAGAATTATCATATTTTTAAGCAATTTCAAGGCTTTGGAAGCTGGAAAATATGCGTTGTTGAAATTTATGACACCCGGCTTGTTAAATTGATCACTGGACATCAATATTTTCTTATTTTTTTTTTTTTGTCTGTTCATGAATTTTTTTATTGCCTAACTTGTAAATTAATATGTAAAAGAGAAACTCACTTGTCACACCTTGGGGGTAAGTTACTTTTTTTTGTTTGTTTGTTCTATTTTGATTTTTTTAAAATGTGAGAATGGCATATACAGATGAATATGATTTTTTTTTATTTGTACAAGTTCTTGGTTGTTTTTTTTTTCAATTAAGTATAAATTTACCTTAAACATGAGATTTGATTCAAACTTTTTCAGCATTTCTCAGATGACTGAAACAGGGTTTTTTTTATGTAACTGTGACATGTGTACCCTTACTTCATAGGATATTTATGCTAATGTATCAACATCTTGATGCTCTATTGGATGAGAAGCCAATGTTATAAATATGAGTTTATACACTGTTTGTTTTAACTTCTTTGAGACTGTATATTGCATGAGTTGAGGCATGAGACTGACTCAAAACTGCTGTTAACATTATCATTGTAAACAAAATAGAGAAATGAAGAGAAGAGCATTCAAACACCTTTTTAGCAGTATACAGTTTCATTTTTTGTAAATCTTGAAAGAATAAAAAGAAACCCATGAATCTCTAAAACATCAAAGCATATTCTGTCATTTAAACTATATCATTCTCGATAGTCCATTATTACTTTTTCATATATTTTTCTAATGGTTGTGGTAAAGGAAAATATTTTCCTGAAGAAAAAAAGCCAAATTTTACTGGGCCCTGTGTAGAAATGGTTTTAAGAACAGTGGCTAAAAGTTGAACATAGAAGGTAAATAGTTTTTTAACCTGCCATATATATTTGCAGGGTTCCTACAAAATAAATCAAGTTGAGCCAGATGTTCAAATTGAGAAAACTGACATTTCTGTCAAAGGTTCAAATTTTACTTAAGGTGCTTATGGTGTATATTGAAAGTTATCGATGTATTTCATCAAATACAACATAAAGATTCAAAATAGTGATTGGAATTGAAATATTTACCTAAGCTGGTAATATCTTAAAAATCCTTTGTAGTTTTATATATACAGTGCTGTCTGTTTAAGTCAAAGAGCTTGGGAAGGGCTAATCCAGATCAAAATATCATAACTTTATGTTAAAATTTACTTGGCAAAAAAGAAAAAACAACTACCAGTTGGCAACCTAAATAGATGTGAGTTATCAGGGTTCAAGTTGAATAGATTCCACTGTAAATCAATATAGAACATTCCCCTCCAATATCTCTACATATCGAAATTGTGCAACTTGAGTCATTTTGATTTAACGCAACACATATAATTTTTTTTTTATTGCTTATTGCCTTCTCTTTTGTAAGACTAAAAATTTTACACTCAGAAAATACTGTAGCTTTGGATCAGGTTTTCATTGTTTGGGTTGTGGTATTTTTGTGTTGGAGATAAATGTACCAGGTTGATTATTCAAACATCTATGATATGCAATATGTGATAACTGTTAATATCAAAATACCAAGTCTATTAAACCAGATGACTTTTTCGCTTGTCTTTTTTCTCTCAGATGTGAGAGTTGATTTAGTTTCACAATAATGCCAAAATTTGTTTATATTACCAGGTATATGTGGCGTAAGGAAAAAAACCCATGTTAATTTGAATAACATCATCTTCAAAGCTTAAAAGTAATCGTTGTAATGCTTCCTCTGCAGTAAAAAACTAAGGACAGTAATTGATATATTTACTTGCGTAGCAAATGCATACAGGAAAACATTAATTATAAAAAGTTTAATATTGAAAAACCGGTAGTTAAAAAGTAAATCTAATTATAGCTATCTATCATCTCGGCTCTTAAACATCACTTGAAATATTTCAATTTTTTCTCTTGCAACCAACCCTGAAGGACAAAAAAAAAAGACACCATATAAAACTGCTTTTCTTTCATTCTGTTTTAAATTGAGATGCCCCCCCCCTTT
>BMAT01000902.1:66246-78114 GCA_019649035.1 Elysia marginata | reverse complement strand
TCTGCCTTGGTAGTCATAAGCGTCCTTGACTGCGAAAAAAAAATTGAGCGAGTATTAGGGCGAGCTTGAGGTTCGATTGATTCAAATGTCTGGATATTAAGTAAATAATATTAAATATAAACTCTGAAAATAAACTGCAGTAAATGTGAGCAACTATTAAAAAAGTTATTATAGAGAGAAGCTGGGATTCAGAATATCATTCTTCTTAGTATGTATGAAATACATATGTTAGCCTAGTATAATTGTCTGAACCATTCATTCAGATCAATTAACTTTCTGCAATAGTAAAACAACTTTCCTTGAAAACTCATTAGTGAGATTTTAAAAAGGGATTAACCCATTATACACTAACATGCAAACAAGAGTTATGCTTGGTTGGCAATCAAGCAAAAAATCCTTAATGGGTAGATAATCCCCACACAAGTAGCTTTTATTTTTTATCTTTGTCAAGACAGATGACTGAGGACAACATTAAAAAAAAAATTACAAAATTTTAATACTTTCCATTAAAAATTTCATTCAAGGTATTGAACAATAAAATGATTTATAGCGATCTTTCAAAAACAGTGCTCATACTAGGCATCTTGATGACCCCTATGCTGTCCAAAGCTGTATAAGACTTGCTTTGTTACAAAACAAACTGGAAAAACTTTATGCAAGGAAAAGACACACACCCTGGTACACCTTAAAGTTCATATGTTTTTGCAAAATATTAAAAAAAAAATCATCTTCTACAGCTCCTAGTTCACCACATACACACACTATTTACAATTGTAATCATATAACATGCAATGTCACCAATTTTATATGCAAGAAGACTTACTATGCAACGTTGATTTCTCCTCAACTGTCTTTTCCTCAACCTGTTTGCCAGCCTTGGCTCGTTTAGCTAAAATTTCATCTAACTCTTTCTGCTCCTCCTAATGAAATATAGAAAATTTTAAAATTAAAAAGTCATAAATGACTTGAATAAAACTTCTGCAAGTTTGAAAATGTAGCTGTGAAAAGTTCTAAAACATGCTTTTTGAAGTTTTTATTTATCTATTTTATAATCAATATGACATCAATTCGTAAACACCATGCTTTGTAATCTCATCAGTATTTTCAACAAAGTAGCGGTGCATTGCTCTTGTTGTCACAAGGAGTAAGAAATCATTATTTTCTTTAAAAGTTTTTGTTTAAAATTAAGTTTTCAATTTTTGTTTTTTTTTTACATGCCTAAAAAAATAATCAGAGAAAATAATTACCCCACAGAATGAACAAAAATTAACGGGACAGAAAAAATTATGATTCTTATTAATATGAAGATGTGAATTTAACAAAATTAAAAACAATCTTCCCACCTCTCAAGCGAAATGGTTTTGCCTTACCTCACTCGGCTTAGAAATAGTTTCTTCATCTTTGTATTTTGCCCAAGGTCCAAGATAGCCATCTATATCAGAAGCATCTCTGTTCTTTTCTCTTTTCCTTTTTTTGGCTTTTTCCATTGCATTGTTTTTCTCAAAGACTGTTTTGCCTGACAGAATAATAATATTTAGAGAGATAAAGCACAACAAATTACATACAGAGTGGTGCTTACTTTACTATACAATATTGACAAAATACTTTTATACAGTTCAGTGCAGTTCAGACTGGATGGAGCCTATAAAAACAAAGTTGAACTTCAAATTATCGGTATTTTTTGACTTAGCCATACATTTTATAAAAGAGAAATAAGATAAGTAATGAAAATACAGTTTGAATTATCCAGGTTTGAATTATCTGGACTTGAGTGTATTTCACTTTGGTTACCATAAAAGCAGCCATATATGGTGTTTATGAGTTTGCTTCTCAGCCTCTTTGTTCAATTTTTTCTCTCCCTATTTCCTGTTTATTGAAAATGAGAACTTATGGTGAGAATTATATTAAATCTCTGAGAATCAAGACACCATATTATTGAACAATTGAGGTCAGATGTTTTGCCAACAATTAAGTAATGGCTGGTAATTAATTAGAGCTATAATACATTCAAACCTCAAATATCTAAGCGAGCACCAGAATATTTGCAATTTCTTTCTTTTTTCTTCTTTTTTTTCACACATGTTAATTGTTATTAAACTATTATTATACTCATGCTGACACCAAACCCAGTATTGAAAGGCTAAAATAAAAGCACATTTGGCAAATCTGGGATAAATCAATATGACATAATATGTGCTTGTTTGTTTGTCTGATTCTACCTTTTGCCTCGTCCAAAGCAGTTTCATCACCAATATATTTCTCTGTTGCTCCACTACCATCAGCTGTGGGATCTAGGGCAAACCCTGTAGGATGAAAGTGTAAGACAACACAATTAATCTAAAAAGAAGTTTACTTTTGGAAATAAGAGACCCCAATGCCTTTTTTTTTTAGATGTTTACAAGGTAAGTCTCAGCAGTGATGTTGCAAAATATATGATTGTTGTATCCAATATCAAAATTTCTCCTCTCAAAAAAAAGAATAAAAAAGAATGTCTATTAAAAGGTTTGTCTTGGTTAATGAACCTAAGACATAGAGTAAATTTCAGTCAGACTATGTTTTAAAAGGTACAGTCGAGTTTGATACCTGTAAGTGTAACCACTTCAAACTTTAAGTATAATATCTCGAAAAAGTAAAAAAAATTAGAGCAATCAGTATTTCTATCAATATTTTTGTAAGTATTCTAACCGCTATAGTGCTGAGTTGTAATATAACCCAAGTGTAGATGTATGTCAGCTAGATCTAGCACTTAATTTCTATAAGAAGTCTATTGAATAACATCGTTTGTTGTTGCCTGCATTATAGAATTTACTGAAACTGTCTCTGCAGGTTTCTAATCAACTAACTCTGTTTAGCCTAAAGTCTGAGTTAGACGTTGGTAAAGAAACTCACATTCATTGCTGTGGTTTTTAAACAGTCTACCTCCATTTAGCCTAAATTCTGAGTTAAAAGGTGAGACAATTTAACGCCTATTAGTATTACTGTATGTTTCTATAAGACTAAATCCATAACACTGAGTTAGTCCTCATTTTACAAGTTCTGCAGATTTATAAATGGCTAAATCCATATAGCTAAAGCACTGAGTTGGGTAATGCTTTGGCTTACGGAGTTAAAAGGTTAGAAACAAACAGCAATAAGTGTAGATAGGGTGTGATTTTCTGACGGCTAACTAATAATTTTGACTAGACAGGGTAAATAATTCAGAAACCTACAGTGATGAAACATAAGTGTTGTGTTTATCATGAATGAAATTTACCAAAAAAAGAAAAGACCTGTATTTAGATATAGATCTAGAGGCCCATTTTGGTTGCATCGCAGCTTTGTAATTAAGCTAAAGTGTATAAAATTTTACTTTCATTCTTACCATAGCTTGAAAAAGTTTGTCGCTGATTGTCAAATTGGAAGCGACTAAAATGTGCAGGTTCTGCATAACCAGACAATGTGTTACGGACTGCTTGTGCTTGTTGTGTTTTAAACGGGTTGATGGGACCAATCTGAGAAAATACAAGTTATTAGAGAATAGGTGGAGCATTTTAGATCAAACCTTTGAAAACATCCTTTGACATAAAAGTATGAATCAAAACTAAAATAAAATTGCCATCGTTAACTAAAAAGAAATGAGTTTACTTGATAATTTATGCGATGAAATTCTTTTCAATACACAAAGTTTTAACATCTCACATTTACACTATTTCCATGTTCCATGAGATAAACAAAACTGGTTTCTCGAGATACAATTTTACCAATGCACATTGGTCTCACAACTTGTGCAAATGAGTCCGATATCGCAAATTTCATGTAAGGAAATGATGTGGAAAAAAGCATTTTTCTGAGTTTCCAACTGTTGCAATTTTCACGATGATAACAACATTTGTCAAAAGATATTCTTAAGATTTAAAATATAGAGAAAACAATGACTAAATATACTTTTAAAAGGCCTTATCTCAAACTGACATCCAACTCATTTGCACTAGTTGCAAGACATTTCTATGGTCAGCTGTAAAAAAATTTTTTACAAACAAATATACATTTCTAGGTCTTGATGGACAAGTTCCACTCTTAATGGTTTTATTGTAATTGCAGAGGAGACTTACTGTGGGAGCAAAAAGCTCATCATGTTTTGGATTGTATTTCAATTCTTTAGTCTTTGGGTCAATGTGGCGAAGACCAGAAGTATCTTCCTGCAAGAAGTAACAGTTTTACAAGCCAAACAATCTTAGTAAACTAAAATAAAGTCTTTAGCAAAACAGAACAAAAAAAAAACAAAGACAGCACGACAAAAAAATAAATTAATCATGAATTAGGGATTTCATTTCAGCATTAGACTTAAGAATAATACACTTTTGAAAGTTAACCTCTCTCAGGGATTTTTATAATCTTGAGCCTTAAAACTCTCATTCTGAGATTAATACATTAATGCATGTAAATATAGGACATAGAGCTTTTTCAGTTTAAATTTATATAGACCTTATCTTGATCGAGCCAAGCCCTTGTTTCTTATTCTCTAACTCACTCTCCTCTAGATCTAGACATTATTCAGTCAAATTTATAGGTCATTTTTCAAGCGCTCATGAAAGCATGTCCAAATATTTCTTTGCAGTCGAACATGATTCTAAAATGCTAATGGAAACTAATCAGTAAGTAAACACACAAAATGTAAAACAAGACAACGAGAAAATCACTACAATAGTCTACATACTATTATACGACGATTGAATTAAAAAGGCTTTTTAAAAATTAAAAACAAAACAAAAACATAAATACATTTCCTCCTCCCACTATTCCCAGTTCTCCACCTTGTAACTGTTAGGCTGGATCTTTAGAAGACTAACGATGATGAAGTACTATACTGCATAGGAATGAAACAAAGAACTGAGACATAAATGGTATTGATAAGATATGACAAGACAAGTTTTTTTTGTTTTGAATCTTTGCCTTCAGAAGCAGAAGTGTTCTTTCACTCTGGAGCAATTAACACTTAAGTCCCTAGTTTTATGGGTACTCTTGAACAGCTGTGGTACCTGTAGACTTTGCCTGGTTGCTAGAAGTATATCGATATCGTCTACTTAAAGTTAACAGCTTTATATTCTAAAACCAGCACTCTTGAACATAACTGCGGTCCGTAGAGACTTTGCTAGGTCTATACCGACTCTGTGGCCTATCGGTAAGACACTCGCTCAGAGATTGGGAGGTGCAGAGTTCGATCCCCGGCAGAGTCAAACCAAAGACTTTAAAATTGGTATCAGCAGCTGATCCGCCTAGTGTCTGGCATTATGGATTTAGTGTTAAGTCTGGTCGGCCCGGTGTCAGGATAATGTGACTGGGTGTGGTGTACGCAAGCGCTACTTACATCAGTGTGGCAGGACCCTTTCAATTGTCTCTAGCGCCGTCTTTGATATAACCTCGAAGTTGACTGGGGCGTTAACATTTAAACAACCTACAAACTTGCTAGGGCGATATATATTGGTATACATCGATTCCTTCATTTTGTCAGAGAATTTGGTTTAGGATGAAGCTGTTAACAATAACATGGTCGATATTGATATTTTAATTCTATTGATCTGGCAAACTTTCTAGATCTAGATCTAGGGACTGCAGTTCTTCAACTTCAACTTGAGTTTTAGAGTAGACTGTAGACCCTAAACCCATTTTGACTTTCTGACAAAATAATAGGATCGATACTGATGTATCGACTGAAGGTCTCTAGGGACAGCAGTTGTTCAAGAGTGGTGTTTTATAGATATTAGGCCTATTTGTTGAAATAAGAGTTTTACATTATATCTCTTCTTTAAGGCCAATAAGGGGGTGTAACTCCAGAATTCATGTCTTCATTTCGTCAGAGAGTAGGTGGTTCAAGTTCAAATTTAACATTACAAAGCTGGCTTCCAACAGCTAAAGTAGGCTATAAGTATCAGTAATCAAGCCTTCCTCAAAATCTGCACCATAAGCATTCTATATTTATTATATGAACTTAGGGTGCAACGTTGGTCTTACTTTTAGGTCGAGGACAAGAATGATATGGGGCAAAACTCATGTAGACTAGATCTACACCTAGATTTAAGTGTAAGGATCTAGGGTAAATTTCTTACATTTGATACAACATCTGGAGCAGCCACTAATGCCATAGAAGACGTAGATATTCGTGGTTTATCCAAAGGCTTCAAATGTGCGTTAAATCCATCCTTTTCGCAATCTGCATCGCTGTCAGATTCATTTGAATCAGAGTAATTTTGAAGGGACAACAGCGCAGCCATCTTGACATAGAGCACAAACTGAATGTTTACAAGTGCGGTCTTTCGAAGTTGGCAAATTTGCTGTTTCTTTTTCAATTAAAATACTTGTAATATATTTAAATCTACTTATTTAGATATTTGTGGTATTTTCTTAACATTTAGACCTGTAACGATTTTTTGCGATTTTATTAATTTTTTTTTGTTATTTTTAGAACGGAGCCATACGGGAATTCCCGAATTAATATTGCGGTTTCTAGGAGGATGGTTCGTTTACCAGCGGAACAAGTTACTGGACAAGTTACCTCACGCCATTCCGATGAGTCGCTTCAGCTGGATTCAGTGCATGCATGGCTCAGTAATCACGTAGAATCTTAGATCTTGTAGATTTCTAGATTCTAGGCTTAATCTAAACTTTATTCAAGAATAGCAGCGGTCTGTGGGGTGAGTATCATCGAGGATGAGAAGTCAAGAGTAGGTCTAGGCTGTCTGCTACACGCTCAATCAAGGCCAGAGCCAGCCGGTAAGAAAGCCGAAAGGTCAAGGCGATTCACAATCTCATTTCTGAATTCTGATCTTATGCTTAGCCTCCACTGGATTTGATCTGATGTGGAATTTACGCCGTATTTTGATATGACATCTGTTCATTTACATGACCACAATTTTAGGCTTTTGACAATTTTATCGGTGGACCTTGTTAGCTACCTAGATCTAGATCTAGATCTACTCAATGAATGAGAATCTCAGACTAGAATCGAGATCTAGAATCTAGATCTCTAGTCAATGTTGATGCAAAAGTATCTAGATTACTTGATTACTAATACAGTCGGACCCGCGAAATCGAGAATTTCTGTGAAAGCGGGAAAAATCCCAGGGAACTGAATTTTTTCTATCTAAAGTCATCGTGAAATCGGGAAATTTTACCCGTCTAATCGGGAAAAAAATCGGTTAATGACTGTCAATATCAAGTGTTGACGGCATGTTATTTGCGGTCTAGACATAGGGAAAGCGCATCACTCAGGCGTTATGAATGAATTAGCACACAGGTAATCGATAAATGTTTGCTCTGTGCTAAGTTAAAGGCGACGTTTAGCAAGATGCTTGGGAGGGCCGTCGAGAAGGCTAACTGCCACACGGTGGTCTCACGGGTCAGTTCATTCCAGGTAGACATTGGCCAAGCTGTGTTTGGTCTAATGGGTAATCTGGCAGATGGTAGACACGCGCCAGACATGGTGCAAACAAAGTGGGTTTTTAAGAAAGAGCACTATTTTCTGTGTTTGTTTAATAAAGTTGTAAAATGTTGACCTCTGCGTGTAAGTAGACTTAGTGAAGTGTACAAAATTGTGGTTAAAAATCTAGAGCTTTTATTCATTGAACAACACTCAATGTGAAAGATTGCTTGCAAGAAGAGAGTTGATTTGTCTTTTGATGTTTTGATCTCACCCCCTCCCTACTCTTATTCTTTTTCTTACTCACAAACACTCTTCCTTCTCTCCTCCGTCTTTTAACGTCTCTCTCTCTGACTATGTCTCCATCTCTTCCTTCCCTCTCTCTCTTACTCTGTCTCTTTCTCTCTGCCTGAGTTTTACATTTATTTCCACGAGAGGTCCAATTTTTACTAAAAAATGCCAAGACCCGGAAAATCGGGAAAAGATGCCTTCTCCCGAAATTTCCCGATTAAGCGGGTCCGACTGTACTATATATTCTACTATTTCTAGATCCATATCTACTAAACTAACTAGGCTAGATTTAGAACCTAGAACACTGAGATCTATATAGATGTTCTGTAAAGTCTGATTCATTTATTTGGGACATCTAGATCTAGAAGGTTGGCGCTTCCAGCATATTGAAAAGCTATAATCTAGAATTTTAATTGTTTTTCAATGTCTCAAGGGCATTATATAGATATTTTGGAAACATCAATTTAACTCAATATCAGACTTGTTCCTGATTCACCTTTGTTGCCTTACCAATGAATTTTACAGCCACTGCCTTCTAAAAGCCAAAACATTTTCTTCTAATTTTTCTTTTATTTTGACCTTAAGAAATAATGAAACAAATTTCATATCTGGCCTTAGTATTATAGTAAATAAGGCAGTGACAAGAGACTGATTTTGTGTAAAGTTTTTGATGTAGGCTATCTATATTTTTTGGCTAAAAATGTCAACATTATATTATTTATCTAACTAGCAAAAATTAGTAATTTTTTTAATGGCAAACCACAGTTTGATACCCTCAAGACTGTAATCAACAATACGAAATTGCAATTTTTGAAAATTCATGTACAAGTCATTTGGTACTCAAAAAGTATGACTTGTATTGTCTTTCAATATTTATTAAACTTTTACAATTTCTTGTATTTTTTTATGTTCAAAATATCAGCACTTTGTAATGTGAAAATTAGGATCCCAATCGGTTTAACTGGTTGTTGTTAGACAATTGTTGTTTAAGTGCATGTTCCATATTACATTGTATTTTTTGACTGCCTCAGTTATTGTTGACAAAGTTGCAGTTGCATCTATTATTGATTTTGTATCTGGCAACTTCGAGATTTCTAAAGATCCTCCATCCAAGCTAGATTTAAAAATCTATTTTTAATTTTTTGTTTCATAATTTGAATTAAAATTTACCCACCTGACTTATTACGATTGCAATGTTTTTCTTTCTTTTATTTTGTACTTATATATTTAAAGTTTTAACCATGCTGATTATGGTTCTGCCAATGAGCAAAGAGATATGCGCAGAGTATGTACTCAAGATATTGCCCCTAAATGTATTATAATTTGTAAAGGGCCATCCACATTATCACTTCGACCAGACAGTTCAGAGTGATGTGCACATGTGAGGCAAAACCTATATTCATACTGCATCCGTTATCGGATGGGTCGACCGGAATAGGTCATGAAATTAATTTTTATTAAGGCTGTTTTTTTCTGCTTAAGGGGATAAAAAGTGGCTAGCATAGTGTGACTACTACTAAGGCTAGAGTAAAAATGTCTGAATTTTCAGAAGATTTTCTATGATTCTGTAAGACAGTTATGATTTATGTCATTATTGCTAAAAAAAAATTAGGATGCATTTGGTCAAAAAATTTTACAGATAGAAAAAAATATACGGATATATTTATATTCTTTAAAAAATTTTTTAACACATCCAGATGATTTTGCGGAAGGACGAATTTATTAAGAAACAGTTAACAATACTAAGATGTCTTATCAGCGCCCACAATAGGTTATCAGCCATTTTTAGTAGCAATAGTCCAATAATGTTTTCCTTATATATCAGACTTAAAGTTGAGGCTAAGTCTTATTATAATGTTTCAATTTTTGATGATTGCAACGAATATGTTTTCGGATTATGATTCAAATATGTCTAAAGATAAACGAGAGTGAAAGGAAAGAGGGAAAAGGCTTTGGTGTACAAAAGGTTGTGACCATGCTGCAGCAGACCTGGTATCTGCCATTGCATAGAAATTCAAGATGTTTTAGTTACAAATACAACAAAGAGAAATACTAACAACTATTATAGAATCCCTTTGTTCAGTACCGTACTCTATTTATTGCAAATTACTAAACTTGTTCAAACATTTTTATCTGATCTGGCCTAGTTGCTGAAAAAGACATGTATAAATAATGTCCGTAATGTTTGGCAAGACTTTTTAACAATACAAAGCCTGTTAGCAAATCTTTCAGTTCAACACGCACATGGCTATCTAAAGATGAAGCATTGCAGTAAATGATAGTTGAAAGCAAATCTTAACAAAAGGATTTTTCACTTAGCTGAAAAAAAAACCTCGAATACGATCTGAGTAACCATACCTGCGAGTCATTTTCGTTAATTTTGATGCGCTCATTCCAAATCTGTTTTCAAACTTGATTTAAGACTAAGATATCATTTTTAAAGAGAATAAAAAGCATTCCCTGCGTGAGGAATACAATCATTCGGTCGTGACACCCCCGTCCGACGAAAACCCGAGCCAAAATATCAAGCATGTTGAATGTTCCGGCGGCCTGACACTCGCCCGATGCTCTCCTGATCACTCGACAAAAATCTTTCCAGTTTTCCCGTCCACTGTACACTAGCACTAGTAGCAGTTCCGCTGGATAGGCCAAACGGACCGGTGACTGTCCAAGTTTCCGGTTGGACTGCGTAGTGTTGAAGGCTCTTAACAGTCATCCCCAAAGCCCCCGAGAGTGGCTGTGGCCAGGGTCTGCATACGGAAATCTTACAAAGTTACAGATCAACCATTGAAAATCACACTTCATTCAAAGCTGTTGCTCAGCTCATTCAACTTTGGCCGAGTACTCTGTCTCTTCTCTAAATCCAGTCTGGACAATTATTCATGGAGGAAGAAAGAAAACACCTAAACGTTGGGGAAAAGAGGAAAAGCTTGGGTAAAGAGATTATGGGGCTCTATAGGAAGATATGTATCAGGCGGGACACGGACGGGCCCCCTAATCACTACCAGGTTTTATACATTTGTCATTTTTTATTCGTCATTAGTATATTAAAAAATACAGCGTCAACCAATTCTGTAAAGTTAAATGTTTTTGAGTTTTACTTTTTTTTAATGATTAAACTAAAGAACAATTAATTGTTCCTAGAAAAAGTTTGAGTGATAGTCATATCTCACGACCAGTCCATATGAGTCGAATGTCAAAAACTCCAATTGGAGGAAACAGCTTTTTTATATATAATTTTTCTTTTAATTTAAAGCAAACGAAATTCTAAGACATTTAATTTCTTACAAAATTGTGAATATTTCACGGGAACGAAAATCTTTCAGATTTTAGCTGATATCACTTATCAGCTCCCCCCCCCCCCTCAAATTTCAAATTTGGGATTTCAGCTCAAAATTTTTACTCAATTTCAATTAGTAAAAAATCAATCAGTAATTCAATACCTGCTTGCATACACCTTTTGCAGTATTAAACCTAATTAAGAGCACAATTACTGCTCCTTTTAGAAAGTTGTCCTACCTACTAGCATCATGTACTCTATTATTATACTTGTGATTAGAAAGCAGTGAGAATTTCACGGCGTTTTCAGCTTTTTTTTTTCATCTGCTATTTACAGTCCTGATTTCATGCACTTTAAACGTCGCAAAGCTCAGAAAAAAAAACGCATTGTTCACAATATCTATCCCTTGTGATGTGAAAATTGCGAAATAACGTTATGCCTCATTTGTGTTGACTGAGTAAACTTCAGTTTGCACTGGTTACGAGACGACCCTGGAAAGAATTATTGCAGGTACATTGCAGTTATACTCATACATAAACATCAGTGTTGCTGAAGTAAGAAACGTGTGTTATTGAGAGGGAGGGGGCAAAAGAAAGATACGCCATTTATAAGTATTACCAAAACACCCATAAAAGCGGTATAAACTACAAACGCTGCCGTTCTTGCGACCTTGCTAGTTACTGTTGTTTTGTGCGAGCAGAGTAAACGTTTGAAGTGACCATCTTCATTACATGTAGATCATCCAATTTAAATTTATTACATCTATCAGGTTTTTTTTTCGGACATTAGAACCTTATTTTAATCTCATCTTTCCCATCAAACCCGTGCTTTTATGCCGTCAGATCGAAAAGACTTATTTGTACATGACAAGATTGTCAAGAGATTTAACATAGGCATAAGT
>BMAT01000902.1:46866-57500 GCA_019649035.1 Elysia marginata | reverse complement strand
AAAAAAAAAAAAAAAAAAAAAAAAAAAAAAACAAAAACAAAAACACAACAAAAAAAAACCGTCCCCAACTTTGGAGCACCATATCTCTCATAGTCTTTGTGCAATTGTTATATAATTTACGCGTGATAAACCAACTATTACTACAAATACGCCAAATATCAACGAAAGCCGTCTATAAATAACTAAATCACAGATGTTTAAAAAGTTACCGAAACTCGCGAAAAATACATATCGACCAACACACGAAAACTATGTAGGTCGATTCAGATAATTACATATCTCTGCTTGAAAAAACCTTCCTTCATGTCATATCATTCAGTCATTTCAGCCTAGCAATGGGAAATGTCCTTGAAGATGCACCGCTGAGAAGCTCCCCTTAGAATTTAATAACTGCAAAGAGATTTGTCTATCCTCGTGCTGTTTTCCCCATGCTGTTAAATACTCCCTTTACTCAAGGTCTTTTTTTTTTTTTAGATTCTAGTACCATTGTCAATGCTATTGTTACCGCTCTGCAAACTGTCATGTTTAGCATCAGCCCAGTGCGAGTAAGTGTCGCGCGGTATCCGAGTGCTAAAATGAAGAAGTAAAACTCGCATCGTAGACAAAATGGTTGTCCTAAATGCTATGGTTGAATAGATAAGGGGACATGTTATCAGCAGTTTGGGCCGATTTTTTTTTTATTTCAAAATAGGCCATTTCGTTGGTGTACAGATTGCCTCTGAGGCCCGCTTGGAAGCGGTTCTCACAAAATAACTTGAAGCAAGGAAGATCTGGACATTGAACATGTAGATTGTCTCTAACAATATAATGAATATGCTTTGCGTGCCTATTGTGCTATCTCGATCAATAATTATGTGGTTTAGAACGGACTGCGGACAGTGTCAATACAAGCGATTGGCCAGTAGGTTACCCTGGGTAACTCTGCTCGTTGTTTCTAACCTAAGCTGCTGAAATCATCAATATTGATTGGATTTATGTTATTTTCTCATTATTTTCCCTAGCTTTGCAGCAAATTCTTTTGCGCACGTTTTGGCTCAAAATTTTCTTACATCAAGAAAATCAAAAGAGTACCAAAACCTGGAAACCTTTTTTTCTACAAAGATTGCAAACACTCTTTATATGTTATTGAAGGCAATCTCCAGTCTTTCACTTGCTTTTGTCAACTAGTTAAACGCCATAATCTCTAGGGTGTACATGTATTATTTAATCAGTCAGAATCATACAATCCTTTGGGTATTATACAGTTTGTCGATGGGCCAACTGTGCGTGTAAATTGGCCCGTTGAACTTGTATGATCTCTCTCGTTTAAGTAGAGATGTGGTGAAATCTACGCGTTCTTGGTAGAAGATCAAATAAAGGTCTTTGCATGAGTGAGAACATTACAATTGTTTTAAAAGATCTCGGACGGTCTGATGAGTATGACTGGCGAATCACCCAAAAACTAAGTGATCACATCTGTCAACCCCGTGTTAAACACTAGACTGTAAAGGTGCGGTTTAAGGCTCCGTAGTGAACAAGCCCAGCAGCGAAAAGTTAACAAATTAGAGCATAAAGGCGTTTCAGGTGTTTTCCGTTTTTTTACGCTTAGGAAACTTCATAAAGTAAACATTCAAATTTGAACAAGATTGATCTAATTAAAAGTTACAATTTACTGCCCCCAAATGGCGCATTTTGTATGTTATTTTAATTTGTGCAAGAGCGTAACGCCAGGATTTTTATTTATTTTCAGGAAATTTGAGTGGCATCTTTGGTTACTGATCTATTTGGTTTGAGTTTTTTTTTAGTAAAATTAGAACAGAATAGATCTCATCTTGAGAGGGCCAGCCTTCTGAAACTTAAAGTTATTGAAATCTATAGAGATTTGTGTCATCTATTCACGGTGGAGTGTCGGACTAGCATTGCGACGGCCTGGGGCCCGACCAACGCGATCTATAATATATGATAGGTATAGGTCGCGCTGGGCCGGGCCCATAACTCAAAAATGTTTTTGAGATTGCTTACGTTTTAACTTGTATCAAAAATTGAAACATAGATTAAAATCACAATTGTGCACCAGTTTGTTTACATTTTGGGCTGCATGGCCTGATAGTGAGAACGTCTCGGCCAAGGCCCGTGCCAAAGAAGCGTTGGTGAAGACAAAACTGAAATACTTTGGTTCGCTGTCTATTCACCGATGTGTCGGAGGGAACCGTTGTTCCGTTGATAAACTTGAGTTGTTTTCCTGGCCTCTCACCTTAAAGGTCCACAACAGATCAATCCTCAGGTCAAAGTACGAAATCTGGACCACCAAGTACACTTTTTGCGTGTAAGCAATCTCAATCTTGAGCCGTGTCGATAGTCTATTGTGGACTTTATTATAGCGCGACTGCCTAAAGGATCATACTTTGCCAGCATATATGTCGAACAGGAGTGTTTGTATTTGTAACTGTTAATTTACACCCCAGACCTGGGATTTGGAGCTAAGTGTGTGTCATTATTTTATTTCGAATGGATCGACGCAGGATGTGGTAAGATTATCGGTTATGTTTTGAATATGAATAGCTTTTGTGTCGACTCCGTGTGCGCACACTACTTTGCTGAAAAAAACACTAATATGAATCTTTGCCCTGGTTTCTAATGTACTTTTTGTTTCTCTTTTTAAATGATAGTAACTTGGGCTTAGCATTATAGATATAGCATTTAATGCCTCTCTCTCCCCTCTCTCGCCCCCTATCTCCTTCTCTCCCCCTCTTTCCCCCTTCCTTTTTATGTATATATATGCATTTCTCGACTTCAGCAATTTTAGAAATGACGATTTCAGCAAAAAGTTTTTTCGTGATTCTCACAGAAAGAGCCTATTAGGAAAGACTTCCATACCGACGCGCCAGTAAAAGTAACGAAATGAAGGAAGTCTGTTTACAAAATGGCGTCACATATACACTTGCGTTGTCCCGAGTGGTGAAAGAAAATTCCATTTATATAAAAATACAACGCACTAGACCAATGTCCAGTGAATATTCATCCATTAACATTGGATTAGTCATATTGTAGCAGGTAACAAGTTTATCTAGTGCTTTAAATTAATTTCAAAGTGGCGCGTCGGTATGGAAGTGATTCCGCCTATTATTCATATGTTCAAACGGACCTCTTCACTCACCCCCCTCACCAAATCGCTGAAACCCCTTTCATTTCCTTTCCACATTAATAGTAAGACGTACATTTGACCAATTCGTTTTTTTTCTCTTATATTGTCACTATGCAATCCTAAATGTGGAAACTCATCACCTATATATAAAGGTACAAACTTTAATTTTTCTTTTGACATTTACCTAGCACGTAGGTGTGCTTGGTCCTTTATTGGGCTATTATATTTATCAAAAGCACCCCTCAAAATATACTATACTGGCAATCCTCAGTATATAGTTTAATACAGCACAGGTCTTACTACCACTACTGCTACTGCAAGGGCCTACTACTACTACTACTACTACTACTACTACTACTACTACTACTACTACTACTACTACTACTACTACCACTACTACTACCACTACTACTACTGCCAATACTGCTACTACTAATACTACTAGTGCTGCTGCTATGCCAGGTATTAAATGACTTACTACATTTAATGGTACCGGTAGGGCGCAGTTATTTGAACGACACAGGGGGAAAAGAATAAAAGCGATTTCACGATTTGATGAGAGAACTGGATGAAGAGGTGTGTTGGGATGCACTTTAACGATGGGCTCTTTGAGTGGGAAATACGAGAATGAAATTTTTTGCTAATATTCGTCTTAAGTAAAATTGCTAACGTCCCACTGTATGAGGGTGCAGGAAGAAGCGTCTTGTGGCATAGCTTACACCCTTTTTATCATTCTGCTACTTTCGTTTTGGCACAATCGACAACTTGGCATCAGTTACGATATTTTTTTTTAAAGGCTTACATTAACATAGTTAAATCTGTCGTTCAGTTTATGATTTGGAAATACTTTTAATAAACCCTTAGCGACATTATTTAACCTACGGGATCTCTGTTTACTAGACGTCAGTAGACGTCACGCCAGGTTATGCCGCTGACCTCATCCAGGCGATAGCCTTCGGTTCAGTCGAGTCGCTTTCGGTTGGTTGACACGCTCAGCCTACACGTATTATTAGCGGTAGGCCCAAGGCTTGTGAGAAGTGGTGGTATCGTGCAAGCCTATCGTATGATCGTACTCGTAGGATTCTGGTTTCTAAGAAAGTAGGCCAAGTAGAGAATCCCAGAGCAGAGATTTTGTGTTCAGCATGTTTATGGCGTTCTTCGCACTATTTTTAAATTACTCACAAGTTATGTTGTGAACAGTCTGCAGTTTAAAGCTATCGTCTAGTTATCTGTATAATTAAGAATCTGACAAAGTTTTAGATCTAGACAAATTAAGTACAAACAAGTTTGAAGGAGTACTTGTAAGCGGATCAAAACGAAAGTAGCTGAGACCAAAATGAGCAAAGAGCAAAGTTATCAGAAGGATCAGGATGACACGCCCAGTCAAACAAGCATTGGTCACCGGTAAATTATTATAGATCTATTCTATGTCTAGAATTTTTTTATTAACAGATCTAGATTCTAGTTCAAACTATTGGCTAGAAAACCAAGCTTAGATCTAGATAGATCTAGATTTTATATGTGTGCATGACCAAGGTCCAAGCCAAAGGAGGTATGGCAAAACGTTTAAAATTAGGGGTAGATCTACCTCTGGATTTAGAATACATCTGCAGATTGCAACCTGTGCAAGTGTGTTCAATGTTGGAACCTTTGAAAGTAAAATTGTTTCTCTTATTCTCTATGCTATAGTGCCTAATATCTATATTTAAAGCTAGACTCTATGATCTATCTAGATTAGTATTTTCTCATTAATTTTCAGTTTTATAATTTCATGTTTATTGTTCACATCTATAGGCTTTTCAACATAAATTTGGAAGTTATTAAAAGCATCAATCAAAGTTTCATTTACATGTTGAAATGTGAAATGGACGAGACCAGGGCCTAGATCTAGCCTCCATAGACCAGGGATTTTAATTTGTACCAATGTGCATGACTTGTCTGTCTCACTTTCAATTTCACTTTTGTTTACTGTCAAATACTACAGTACATTGCGGCAGTTCATGCACTTAGTGTTATGTTTCTCTTCTTAGCTTGTCTCTGAGTCTGAGAGTCTTTTCAAGTAGGTTGTACAGATTAAGATACAGTTCTAATTTTTGCTCATTAGCCTTCTCATCATATATAATAATGATAATGATAATTCTTTTATTCATCCTTTTCAGGAAATCTGTGTACAGACATATGCTTAAAAATATATTGATATAAAATTTTACACATAAATTTTATGCAAATGCGACTAACAAATACATAAATGAATTTGTAACTATAAATACACTAACATATTTCACAAAAGATTTGTCAACAGGATTAGCCCACATTTACCTGTATACGCAACCGACTTATTTGGCTTTATCTTTTATATTTTAAATTAAACTTTCTTATTGAGTATGGCACAAATGATTTCCTTCATCTTTCAATTTTTGTAGTGATTGACAAAGGACGATGGCTGCTTGCTCAAAAGGTGTACCTCTGTCAAACAATGGATGACTACCATCCTTCAAAATACTTTTCAGCTTTTTTTGTACAAAACATATCAAACAGGATGTGTAAACATTTGATTTCTTCCGTATACTTGCGAGCTTTTTTGATTAAACGGTCAATTTGATGTACATCACACTTTTTGGCATTTCCGGCCCAGACAACGATGCAAAACGTGATGTGCACAATTTTCTTTCAATTTTGAAGGAGGACAACTTTCTCTTAAAGTAAAGCCTTGAGTTTAATTTCTTATGAAGTATTTTCAGGTGTGGACTATATTCTAACTTGTTATCAATAACTACTCCTAAATTTTTGTAACTTTGAACTTGCTTGATGCATTCATTTTTTTATGGAAATAGCTTGAAGACCACTTTTATTTTTCCTAAAATCGATGATTAGTTCTTTGGTTTTGAAAGTATTTAGTTTGAGAAAGTTGTCCTCGCACCACATAACAAAATGTTCGATCTCAGACCTGTTGGCAGCTTCATCGTTCACATTAACCAAGTCCTGTAAGGTGGTATCATCTGCAACTTTTAGCAATGGCTCAAAATCTTTACGAAAACTTCTACAGTCATAAGTGTAGCCCCTAAACAGTAGGCCTACAGGGGACAAAACACATCCTTGAGGTGCTTCTGCATTTGTTAACATCAGACTTTGAATTAGAACATTCTACAAATTGTGGACGGTCCAGAAGGAAATCCAAAATCCATTTCATTATTTGGTTGTTTATACCTAATTTTATGAGTCTATTTATCAGTAGCTGGGGCTGGATAGTGTTGAAAGCAGAAGAAAAATCAACAAAAAGAATTCTACAGTATGTTTAAGGTTTGTCTAGATGAGAGTAGATGTTGTCAATAAATAAAGCCATAGCGTCCTCTACGTTTCTATTTGGCTGATATGCAAATTGAAACTTGTCCTCTTTCCCGCTAAAGACTAAATTGAATTCCTGCAAGACAAGGCGTTCTAACAAGCATTTCATTGCCTTTGAAGTAAGCACTACAGGTCTGAGATCATTCATGCAGCTTACATTCCCTTTTTAGGGACGGGAACAATTTCGGATGTTTTCCAGAGCAAGGGTATACGGGAGATTCATTGATATGTTAAAATATAGGTAAAAATATTGGTCAGCACAAACTTTCAAAATCTTTCCTTTTATACCATCCGGTCCACAAGCATTTTGTTCATTTATTTTCCCAAACTCATTTTTTACCTGTCGCTCAGTGAAAACAATTTCATCATATTCATCCTCACAATTTGATATTGTTGACAATTTTTCCTTTTGTTTGTCTGTTTCTTTGCAAAAGTCGAACTCATCAAAGCATGCGTAAAATTTGTTAAGCTTGTTTAAGTCAAAGTTAATATCTGAAGTAGACTTCTTGTTGTTGTAATTAACATTCCGTTCCCTTCCACATGTCCCTGGCATTATTTGAAGTAAAGCCCTTGTCCAGTTTTTCTTTATACTTTTATTTACATCTAGTATTAGTAATCTCTTTAATTTTCCTTTATTTTAATGCAGGTTTATATCCCTTTTTAAATAAACAATTTTAGTTTCATTATTTAGATAATTTTCTTTGCTTGAAGAACTTAAGTGACTCCTCCAACCACTATCTTTGACGAATTCACAACAGGGGTAATCATCTTGTTTTTGTTATATTAGCATAGTGCATTCAATGACAGTGCGGAGACTTTGTGTAGAACTGATGAGTTCATTAAGCTTTTGCATACCATTTATAAGTTTAAAAACTTATGGTTCGCTGAAAAGTTATGACTGTTTTCATATTAATTTTGTTGCAACCTGTGTATTTTTAAAACCAATCTATTTGTTGACCATATACTTATGAGTTTTGCAGTGCAATTTTAAAGAATTCCATTGATTGCAAGTTTTAAGTATTTACTATGACAGTTACAGTTTTCTGTGGATATTATTTATCATAACTGAGAATTTGTAATCCTTTAATTTGAGAAGGATTGGACTTTATGGTATTAGGTAACAAATTGAAATAAATGTTGTATATTTTTTGTGAGGACCTGATTAAATTTTTATAGTCTCCATTAATCTACTATATTGTATTTTATCTATTATACATTTGCAATTTTCCTTGTTTGTTTGAAGTACCGTGATCTGAGAGGTACATGAGATCATTAGTACCTAGCCGCTCATGCCTCCTTCAGAAGTAACAGGATTACAATTGCATTGTGTTAGCTGAAATGACAATCATAATTTATTTTTTATTTATGCAAAGTATTGTACATAAGAATATTTCTCTTATAATTTATAGCACATGTGACAGTGGGTTTGTGTTGCAAGTAATAGTGATACTGTGGAAAGAAATTTTCTGAACAATCGGACAAATATAATAAATTTACTTACATATGTATTTATTAAAATAGTCAAGAAAACACAAAGATTGAATATAAGTTGTAAAAGGGTTGAGATTAGTTTCAAAGTTTACAGAGAGCTTTGCGGCATATCAAAGAACTCATTATAATAAATGGTCATTTTTTAAAAACTGAAATTCCTAATCTACTTTTACTTTCTCAACAGGCATACTATGTCAGGGATATCCCTAGACTCAGTGGCAAAACGTAGATCATCCTATGTAAAAGATTTTTGTGTGGCAACACCTGAGGAGTTTGTCAAGAAATTTGGAGGGAATGTTGTTATAAATAAAGTAAGTTTCTCCTCTGTTATGAACTTTTCAAATTTTGTTTAAAGTAGACTGTCACTTGAATGCTGAAAACAATTTTTTTCCCCAATCTGTAACAGTGTAAGGGACAAGTTTGTTGTTCATGATTTAAGATAAAAAAGAGTCAGGTTTTAAATAGAGAATTGAGAGTAGTTTTGGATTATTTTCGTTTTAATTGCTTATTGTCTACTTTTTTCTTTTTCCAGGTCCTTATTGCCAACAATGGCATTGCTGCAGTTAAGTGCATGCGCTCAGTTCGCAGATGGGCTTATGAGGTATTCCGCAATGAAAGAGCCATCAAATTTGTTGTCATGGTTACTCCTGAAGACCTCAAGGCTAATGCAGGTGAAGCTGACATTGTGTAAAGCAGGTTGATATTCGCCAGACCCTTTAACTTGAAGTCTTGTACATGTTTGGCTGTGATTATTTTTTTAGAGAAACATTAAATGTGAATTTAGCAGTCAAATTGCGCCTTAACCATGTGTAATTTTTATATGTGTTTTAAGACCAATTGCTGAAAGACACAGGGCTGTAAATCTTTCAGATTTTAGCTGATTTCAGAGCCCCCCTCTCAAATTTTGGGATATCAGCTTCATTGAGAAAAAATTAATCAGTCATTCAACACCTGCTTGGAAGTAACTTTTTGCATTATTAAACTTAATTAAGAGCATAACTCCTGCCTTTATAAGCCTGTGAGAGAGTTGCCCTAGCCTATTGTTTCTCTATAGTTCTATTGATTGCAAAACACAAAGAGTCTTAGATTGTGTTCAGCTTTTTATTTTTCGTCGGCCATTTACAACCCTGAAGACATTCTCTGTATTTTAATTGTGTAATAAGACAACTGCATTTTTTCCTGTCTTTCTTTGTTTAAGTACTAAAAGGAGTGAAATGCTTTTAAGTCATCAAGTGTTTGGAGGCCACCATGTTGATTTCATTTTTTTTCCACAGCCTACCACCCTGCCATCTTTCTTTAAAATCAGATTTTAGTTTTTCTCTGTCTTGTTAGTTGTTTTGAAACAATGCTTCTTCAGCATGGGGTACTGAAAATAAGAACACTATTCACAACAGAGAAGTAAAAAATTTGTAATAAATTCTTGTTTATGTCAAAAGATTTGGATTTTTGTAGACAGTAAACAAAACATTCACTGATCCTGGAGGTATAATATGGATCTGTGTATGGAAGTATTAAAACCGCGAGCAGTTCCACAGTAATTCTTTCTTGCCTTGGTCCATTGCTTGGACAAATGAAAACTTCCAAAGAATGTAAATGAAATTAATCCGTAATTTATAAATAGCATCCCAATATATGTATGCAATACTATTAAATTTATATAGATTATAATCTTTTAAAGTCTTTTACTCTTTAAAGATGAGCACAGAAAGGGATTTCCTCAAGTGTGATTAAGAATCTTGTTTCTCATTTAAAGGATGATTTCCTTTCCCCAGAATACATTCGTATGGCAGACCACTATGTCCCTGTACCTGGTGGAACGAACAACAACAACTATGCTAATGTGGATCTTATCCTGGACATAGCAAAAAGAATCCCAGTGCAGGCAGTTTGGGCTGGCTGGGGTCATGCTTCTGAGAATCCGAAACTGCCAGAACTTTTGCATAAGAATGGCATAGAGTTTATAGGTTTGTGGCGTGACTTTGCAGTTTGAAATATTATATATTTTATTTTTTTTTCTGATCAAGTACATGATTCAAAAGTGCTCAACTTGTGAAAGGAGCTTATATAAATATCAATAAAGACTTGGAAGACCTACCTTACGACAGGTCTGTTTCTAGCTTGTTGCTTTTTTCAGATTAGAAGGTCTTTTATGGTTGCCCTCTACGTCCTTCCAGTGTCTTGAAATTCTCTAATTGTGTTTGTTTCTATGAACACACCAGCTTAGAATCTCTTTTCTTTTTTTGGACTGGATTTTCTTTTTAGTATGAGGAATTTGTCAGATAAGCAAAGATTACCTTTTTTACCTTTGTTGAGTATGGTTGGGTCTGTTCTAGTATCTCTCATGTGATGTTTGCTTAGTGCTGTTGAGGATCTTTTGTGGTGGAGTCAGAAACTTCAATTGTGTTGATTGCACCTTGTTTTGAATTAGTTCTCTGTAATTTTGATGTATTTTTTTTTTTTTTTGTGTGTGTCATCCTGTGTTACCGTAGCCTGATATACTATGCTTTGTTGTGGGCATTTACCTTGGAGTGGGCTCATGTTTTTTTCCCTGCAGTTGCAGAGCTTACCTATCTTCACTTCATTATCCTTTGTTATGATTGACTTATTATGGTTGTTTGCAGCTCTCGCTTAGCTTGATGGTATTTTTATTTATAATTTTGTGCAGTTTGCTGCC